>JAEIIU010047238.1:0-41124 GCA_018874675.1 Drosophila baimaii
CAAATTATCTGCAAGGGTATATAAACTTCGGTTCCGCCCGAAGTTAGCTTTTCTTACTTGTTTTAAAAGAAAACTGGAATACAAATTTAATTGTAGGAGAATTATACACTTTTAAAAGTGATTAAATCATTTAAATAGTTATTTTTTATTTGTTAACCAAGTAAACAAGTAAAAGTTCCACAAAATTAAAATGAGTTTTAACTGGCGCCCAACGTGGGGGCCCTTTAAGTTTAAAAAAGCAAAATAAATGCAAATTTATTAAGGTAGACATAAAATGAATTCAAATAACAATTAAAATAAAATATCAACTGCTAGATTAATTGTTTATATAATAATAATAATATTAATAATAATATTAATATTTTCTAAAATATTTTAAAAATATTAAAAAAATAAAAAGGACATGGTAAAAATACGTTTTTGATTGTCAAACTTGCCAGCTGTCAGGGACTAAACGAATCACAAAACCCAACCATAAATTGTCCTGTTAATTGAGCCTGCATTTTGGACCCTTACTTAACCCATTCCCCTCCTGCTCCTGCTCCTGCTCCTGTACTTAACCCATTCCATTCTGCCACACGAGCGCACACACGCAGACAGATGAACTTGTTGGTTTGTTGGTGACATTGTCGTTGTGGTGTTAACGTTACAGCGTTTGACTGCGAATTAAAATAATGTGCCACTTGTGGCTCTCCCTCTGTCCATGTGCGTGTGTGTGCGTGTGTGTGTGCGAGTGTCCTGTCCCAGTCCTTGTTCCTGTGTTCATGTCTGTCGCCCCGAAAATTTGACAAAATTTCATTTGCAACTTTGCCCGCTTTGCCCGTCGCTGCAACACATCGCTGTCCAAACGCTGCAAACTCCAAATCGAATTTGATTTGAACCCTTTTTCGGGCAGGTTCTGTGCGTATGTGCGTGATCCGAGTTGGGCAAACAGGAAAGTGCCAAATGGGCGAATCGAGTGAAGTGCAACCCCTGGATGCGTATGGGCTATTACGGATGGATTTGTGGATATGTGGAGTGGCTACATTGAGTCCCTGCTGCAGGGCTCTATTAAGGGATATTGGGTGAGATATGCGGCCTACAAGATCTTCTTTATCATATGTGGAAGTGATTTTTAGTCACATTTAAATATATTTTTATTTTTTTTTATAAATATATAAATTGTTTATAATGTTATTTTGCGTGTTAACTAGAGCTTACAGTCAGCGGTATATATATGTTATAGTTCTATACAAAACTGATAGAGAGAAACTCTATAAATACCAGCTGGCTAAATCCTTATAAACCTCTTTGGCAAAGCAGACTTAGATCTAAGATATTGCTTATATTAAAACAATATCTTTTATATTAGATATTTCAAAAAAATCTTTAGATAATCCAGCATAAAATATGGTAGATTGATATATAAAATCTCTTGTATTTATAGCCAAAAATGGATTTAAAATCGAGAAGTATCGATGTTCCTCCATAAAGAGCAAGCTATCTATTTTGTACATTCATTTCGAAGAGTAACTTTTCCAATAATTTGTTTAATAATTAATATATATCAGAAATATCCTTAACAGAGAGTTTTCTAATTGTTTCCGCGTAAATTTCGATTTAGAATTTATAATTCCATTAAACACAAAATTTTATATTCCACGCATTATTCCATTTCTGAAAGTATTCTTCGAAAACCCCTGTAACTTTCTTCCATTTCAGCTTTTCATACAACGATCCTCTAATCAGCGGTCATTTCTCACCTTATAATTCTCAAGTTGAGAGTTGTGGTTTCTTGATTTCAGCTTAACTACACATTCACTTGAAAAAAATAGGTAAATAATATTTTATTTATTAACCCACGCAGAGGACACGAGAACTGCCGTCGATGACAGTTAAAAATCAAATGAAATGAGTGCCAGCAGGAGCAGCAATAGCAGCAGCAGCATGAAAGCAGCATGAAAGCAGCGTAAAAGCAGAGCAGCACGAAAGCAGAGCGGCATCAGGCAACGAGTCCTGAGGCCGAGACAGAAACAGAAGCGGAAAAACAGAGACCGAGAGCCAGGACGATGCAGAGGCGGAGGCGGAGAGTTCGGTGCGATTTTAAAATTATGAATTGTTGGAAATGAAGCGAGCCAGAAACCGGTGGGTGGCCGGGCAGGGCAGCATCCGTGGATGCGCCCCAGTCGCTGTGGCATTGGTGGTGCGCATCAGCAGCAGCAACAGCAGCAGCAACAGTGAAAAAGTGTTCATGGAAACCACCCTCGGAAAGGTAACGAAAAAAGTAACGTCAAACAGAAATAGAGCTAAAGCTAGAAAATTATTCAACATTGAGTGGATCACTTTCAATGGCTTTTGCTCTTGTGATCAAGGCTTATTTAAGGAGTTTTATAAATATTTAATATTTAAAATTAATAAAATATATTATAGCGCGAAAACTTTAAGGTCTTGGAGTAATCTCACAAAGAGTTAAGGCTCCTTTGGGGTTTTGGGTTCAAAGCAAAGTTTATTTAAATGTTTCGGAAAGTTAAAAAGTTCACAGAATCAAGCTTCAAATAATAGATTATAATAATCACGTTTTTTGTAAAGTATCAATCCTTTATCTTGAACTTATCTGGTTTTCCAGGATTCTTCGTTTTCAAAGGGATATAACCAGGGATAACCAAGCAGCAAAATGCACTCTACCAAGCCTTTCTTGCAAAAGACACCCACAATGTTGCTATAGGCTTCGTTCATCCAATATCGTGTGTGGAATATCCATCTACACATATCGCAGAACATATAGCATATATAGCTATAGCTAAAAATGATGATGAAACTTTTACCCATATATGTATTACCCAAACAAGCCCGTTTTCAATTACCATCCGCCGCTGCTCCGGGAAACAATGGAACAATGGATGCAATCCTTGGCTACGGGCAACGTGTTGCTAGAACGACAGCGCTTAGCCATGGCATGTGGTTGCCATAATTTCTATTACAATGCGGATGTCCGGATGTGCGGATGTGCGAATATTCGCAGGCTTCTTTGCTTAATTTTTCTTTTTTTTTTTGCAGCAAAAGCCACTGACTGTTTGCGACTTCATTAGCGACACCTCCCCGGCAAGCTGTTGCCAAGCAATTGCAGTGTGTGTGTGTGTGTGTGGGTGTGTCTGTATGGGAAGCACTGAAAAAAATTAATAGATTTTTTATATATTTTCATAAATTTGAACTTCCAAGAGGTGGTTTCGTTTTACCCAAGGTCCAATAAAATACAGGTTGACCGTGGATTCTTTTATTTCTCTCTATCTGTTGTCTGCGCTTTGCCTGTAATGTACAAGCGAAAGAGAGAGCTTATTTTTGTATGCAATCTGAGGGAGCTCTGCAGCTCGGAAAGCCTGCTATTCGCTGTTTTGACTCTAAAATTCCCAAGTGGTTCAGTAGAAGGTTGACTGGAAATTATTAATATTAATTTTATAGATTTGTTTTCAAGGTTCTTTACTATTTAATAATTATTTATTATTATTTCTTAATAATATTTAGCTGAGCATATTATTTTTATTATTGTTATAATTATTAATATTATTATTATTATTATTATTATTATTAGTATTATTAGTATTATTATTATTATTATTATTATTATTATTATTATTATTATTATTATTATTATTATTATTATTATTATTATAAATATTATTATTATTTAATATTTCTACCCTTCTGACTCTAAAATTCCCAAGTTCTAGGTCTTCAATAAATGGGCATAGCTTGCAAATCAAGTAAATGACTTACTTTTTTTACTGAATTTGTGTATTATAATTTTTCTCACAGCCCCACCTTCTTGCCTCTCAAATTCCCAAGTGGTTCTAGCCTTTTAGGTGACTTCTTCATGGAAATACGAGAGTACTAGAATTTTTCCAAGTGCATGCAAGCAGCAAGCCTTGGCCAAAGGCACGCGTGTGCATTGCAGGAGGAGCAATAACATCGGGATGTTACTCCCTTCGCTCGGATTTCTTTTTGTTGAGAGTTGGGGCTTGTTTGAAATAAATACCGCATTTTTTCGGTTGTCTTTTTCCTATTTTTTGTTGCCACACGTTGGCTGCGTGGCTTAAAGAAAAAAAAAAGAAATAAAAGGGGGGAAGAGCTAGTGTGCGAGTGTAAAGCTCCCATGGCTGCACATCAAACGTCAGCACGGAAGGAAGCTGTTGCTGTGGCTGCGCCCGTGCCCGTCCAGAGGCGGAGGGTTTTTTTGGGGCAACCGGCATTGTCTAGTGGCTGGAATGGCATCACATTCCCCCAGCTGCCCTGCCCCATTCCTCCTCCTCCACAGCAGCGAAGGCTGTGAATGTTTACACTTTGGATTTGGTACTGGTCGTCGCACCCTTCCCTGCCACCTTTTCTCTCATTTTTGGTTTCCTTTTTTTTATTTTTTGTGAAACCATTACCATTTTTGGTTGGACTCTCTGCTCGCTCTGCTCGAGATTTAAAATGTATCTCGGTTAACGGTTGTTATGGCAATCCGTCCGGCAAAAAGTACGGCGTGTAGCAGCGGCTGTTGCAGTTGAATGAGGGGGATTCCCCCGGGAAGTCGAGATTCCAGATTGAACACGGCTTGCAGTGTTGCCGCAATTCAAATATATATCGTATTATAGGTCCTTACTATATCTTTATTATGTATATTTTTAAATAGTCATTGATACATTCAAAATCAGATCATAAATTAAGCTTTTTTTCCCTCTGAGATTCCACTCAACTGCAGTTGGAGAGCAAAAAATGCTAAGCTCTCTCAGCATGTAGCTATAAAGAAACTCTCTCTCTTTTTCTCTCTCTCTCTCGTTGGCTACCAAAGAACCTACTTATGGTTAGGGATCTTCTCCTCATTTATGGTGGATGCAACACCAAAACGTCTCACACATGCCACACACACAGTTTGTGCCACTTTTGTGTGGCGCATCCATTTCCGCTTGGGCGGCACACACACCCCACCCCACCCCCCCTTACCCTCCTCCTCAGAGACCGAACCAAACCACTCGCTTGCCATATTATCCTTGCTTTTATTGTGATTTTTTTCACATTTCACTCGAGCGTTGATTGAAATGTTCAACGAACGTATATCTGTATATGTGTGTGTGTGTGTGTGTGTGTGTGTGTGAGTGGGTGGGTGTACAGGCAGACAGATAGACAGGGATGGCCACGCTGTGGGTGGTGGGTGCACGGTGAAAGAAAGAAAGAAATTCAAATTTATACGAAAGGGTTTTATATTTTTTAAATACTAAATACAATGTGTTCTTATATAAAATGTTTTAATTATTAAATGTTAATTATATCATATATATATATATAATTTAATTATATAGAAATAATAATTAATATCCAAATAATTTATAGTTTAAATAATTAAATATTTTAAATTAAACAACGAGCTTGAGTTTCTGAAGAAAGCCTCTGTTTATCATCAGTATATCTTGCTTTTTATATACCCCATAGAGGCAGTCTTAAAATGTTACTTGGAAGTTTGCAATGAAAGACATTTCTGTCCCCAGAAGATATATTCTTGATCAGCATCAACAGCCGAGGCGATCTAGCCATGTCCGCCTGTCCGTTTGTCCTTTGCTAAGCAAACCATTTTCTCAGTTTAAGAACTCTCTATCTAGCTAAGAATTTCTTAATTGTTTTATTTACGATTTAAGAATTACATTTTGCATTTTATTAAATGAAAAATGAAAAGTAGCATGTGACAGAATTTTTAATTTAGCTCAAAAATGGTAGCATACTTTTCTGCTCAGTGTATGTGGGCTCGTTTTGTTTGTTTGCATGTAAATTGCAATGTGCCGCCGTCGTTGTCGTTGGGTGGTACACCCCGCACTCAATTTTTTAGATTTTAAACTTTGTTTCTTGTCTTTTTGTTAAATGTTTGCCGCTCCCGCTGCCGCCTCCCCCTCACCCGCCCCTGCTGATTGTCATTTGCTTTTAGCGGCGGCGGCGACGGCGGCACACCACCCCCCATTATGAGTGGCTTGTGTGTGTGTGTGTGTGTGGTTGGTGGTGCGGCGGTGGCACGTCCATCATCCATTCCATCCATCCATCCATCAAGGACAATCAAGGCAGACGTTCGCGAGCCTTTCGTGGGTTTGATTTTGTTTTTTTCTCATTTTTTTTTTTTTGGCTGAAAGAATTCAGTTTCCTTTTTATTCTCAATTTTCAATTTCCTAAAATTTCGGCAGCGCAATGCGGCTAATGAATTAGTGGGCTTGGAGGCTTTTGCTTTTAATTAAATTAAAATTGTATTTCCGGTTTTGGGAATTAGAGAGAGAGAGAGCCGAGTTTTATTTAAATTCTTTTAATTTCTTTTAATTTCTTTACATTTAATGGTTCTTAAGATTAATTTTATAAATTTTAGTTACAAAAAAATATTATATAAAGCTTAAAGAATAAAATTTCCTGTCTAATATATGGATTTTATTTTATATTATTTTATTTATATATTTTTTTACAGACATAAACAAGTTATTACTTAATTTTTCTCAACTAAAGGATCTGATATATTCATATCCTGGCCATATCCTGCCAGCTCTTCCCCATTAACAAATAGATGCGGGCGCATATCCCTTGCATTTCCCCCACAATGTGTACAATCTTGAGCAGCTTAAGTGCCGCTGGCGTCGGATTTGCCAAATATCCGCCAGAGAAAAGGAGGAATAGGACGGAGGAGGGCGGTGGAGGAGCAGGAGCAGGAGCAGGATACATTTCCACAGCCATTTCCATGCACTCACGCAGACTGTAATCGCTTTACGTGCGCTTTGTTGACAATTGTCGAGTGGCATTGGGGAAAATGCGACGAGGGAAAAATGGGAAAGCGGTACGAAGGATGGAATGTTAGAGGCACATCATTGACGCCACATGTTGCCGGCGACAGATGCGTCGGATGGCAAATTGTCCCAGGTAAGGTGTGGGTGTGTGTGTACACACAACCAAAATTATGGCAAATTTCAAATCGAAATCAATAAAATAGAAATTAATTCAGGAAATAATTTGAATAGAAATAGCTAAGAATTAGAAACTCCTTCAAATGCACTCCAAAAGTATGCTACAAAATGTTTCCATTTATTTCCTTGCCTTTACTTTTAAAATTTATTTTAAATGGGAAGAGATTTCGAGGGTACTTTTGTTCATTTCAAATATAAATATGTAAATATATAAATAATATTACAAAATATAAAAATTATAATAAAATTAATATAGTAATATTATTCAACAATAATAAAGGAAGTAATATATGCATTATTTTATAATAATTATTATAATTATCATTAAATGATTATTATTTTTATAATTATTATATTTTCTAACTAATGTATTTTATTTATTTATTATACTTAATATACTCACTATATTTTAATTGTTTATTATTTATTTATTTATTTAGAATTAATTTGTATTAAGTACTGCAACTTACATTTACTTTTCGTTATGTAAAATAATGTAAAGAAAGGGCTTAACTTTTTATTTAAATTATGTCTTAAACAAAGTTAAGATGGTATATTTGTTATGGCTACTTTTGTTGAACTTATTATTATTATAAATTCTAAAATACCCTAAAAGCAATGGAATGCCTACTTAAATTTACCTTACGACTATATTTAGGCCTCTATGTTAAATAAATAAATATAATTTATAATTGCATATACACTAATTACTTATAAAAATATATTTACAAGTGCATATTTTATCACCATTATTTTCTGGCCGTGCAAGCCTCTTATTTTGCCTTTCAATTTATTGAGACACTTCGGATTCAGTCAGTCAGTCAATTTGCAGCTTGAGATTTTCAGGGGAACTTGGGGGGAATCGGGGGAATTCCTCAATGGCCCAGACAAACACAACAAATAGGCAAACAACATACATATATGTACTTACAGCGAGTACTTTGCGACAATTTCCATGCGTGTCTCAATTACGCAAATTGTGGAATTGTGCAAAAGCAATTTGCAGCTAAATCACTGCATAAGCTGCCCCATTTCTTCCTTTTCAAAATATTAGTCTTGCCTTTCGATTTAACCACACAGCCACGCCCCCAAAAGAAATGAATATATATAAAAAAAAAATAAAAAGCCAACTGGCCAATGGCAGGCGAGCGCTTAGGAAAACTTTCGTGTTTTAGTTGGCGCCTCTGTCGCCGTTCGTTGTTCGGTTCCCTTCGTTGGCTTCACTCCACCCACCCACAAAAAAGGTATGCAAAGAGGTGCCCTATGAGAGGAGAGTGCTGCTGCATCCAAGGACTCCTCCTGGAGGGCACCAGCCCCTGGAGGTGAAAGAACACCGAAAGGGATGTCTTGAACGGAGGAAGATTGCATTAACTTGGTTATGTTAAAGGGTTAAAGGTTAATTTAATAAATTAAAATAACTTAAAATTGATTAAATATATTATTTACCTCATAAACAAAAGAGAAACAAAATTTCTGGAGATATTTGGTATGGGTTTTCCTAATCCTAACTCAGCTTGAACAATATCTTTCAAAATTGTCCATTTAAACATAACTTTATGTCCCTATTTGTATCTGTTTTCATGTATTTTTCGATAATGCAAACAGTTTGTTTGTATTAATAAATCCTTTAAAAGTTAGCATTGTTTTTTAACAGGTTTTAGCTTCTTTATAATATTATATTACTTTATAAGTATGTAGTTAATATGTTAAACGATGTTTTAGGAACAAATATCTGTGGAAAATAGTATTACAAGCCAAGTATCATGCCTCACTGAATAAATGAACTTAAAACAAAATATTTGTTGGATTTCTTAAACCATAAAAAGTCGTTTAAAAACAGATATTCCCGTGAAAAGTTGTTTAATTATGAGAAACAAAAAATTGTTATCAAGGGAGGTCCAAAATTATTATTATTGCAATAATAAATAATAATTTTATTACAATAATAAATAATAATTTTACATCGAGTTTCTTTAATAAACAAACAATAATCAATTTATCCTAAATAATATTTAATTAATTAATTCATCCGCAGAAATTCAAATTTGAATTTAAATTCTGTACAATAAGGTTTGTGTCTGCAATAAGCACGCCATCTGCATGTCCATTGTTGCGGTTTTTATTTAGCAAAGTTCCCTTTGAAACAATGCGACCCAACAATTTTGTTTCCAATCTGTTTTAAAGATAAAGATAACTCCATCAATGTCATGACAGACAGTTATTTTTCCAACTTTTCCAACCAACAACCGTTTTTAATCACTTCAAGTCGTGCTGATTACGTTTTTGATTTCTTTACGTTGGTTTGAATACGTTCTTGCGTAGCCAAGTTTCACACCTTTACACCTTAAGGAAGTGGTTCTGAAAAAAGGTTTTCCTAGCTAAATGGTTCTGTAAAAGGGAAAGGCTTAGTACAAGTTGCTGAATGGTTCTGAAAAAAGGAAAATGCTTATAAACTGAGCTTTTTTTGTGCTTTCAAATGCGAAAAGTTGCTTGTGAAAATATTCGATGCTGGTAACGAAGATGGTTCCGATGTTTTTAAATCATCGATGTTATCGATGAGCCAGTCGATGTTTCTGCACCTCTAATTGAAACCGCGATCATCTCTAGTTCGCTTGTGCTAAAAAAAAAAACCTGGTAAGTTGCTGAAATAACAAATAATTAAAAGTTTTAACTTAAGCCGGGGAAAAGGGTAATTTGCGAATGCAAATGTGCCATAGTTGCCGGTGGCAGACACAGCGCCTCACAGCACGCATACTAAGGCAGACAATAGGAGCAGAACGACGCTCGAATGCAATTACGAAAAGCGCAAAACGACCTCTTCTGCCGGTTGCAAAATTGCACAGTTGCACATTCTCCAATTTTTTTCGTGTGTTGCCAATTGATAATTTTCCACACTTGCATACGCATTTTCACGGGTGCAACGTTTGGCGTGCAACAAAACCGTTCTTGTCCAGGTCCGTGTCCGTGTTGTTGCATGCATACATACATGTACTGCTTGTCGCCGCCGTTTGCGTGTGTGTGTGAGAGTGAGAAGAGAGAGCGAGCAAACGAGCGTGCGTTTTTTTTTTTGCTAGCCGGAATTAACGGAATCGATGGTGGCGATCAAAGCAAAAACGGAACAAAAACAAACCGCCGCACTGCTCACACACACTCACACCCGCACAAATTCGGTCAAAAATTGTTGAGGCTGTCGCACTCATACATTCAAAGGTGTGCACATACACGCACACGCATCAAGCTTTCTCGGTTTGCAAAATTACATTCAAAGTACAGTATTCACTGTCGAAGCTAGATTCAAGGATTCGGTTTGTATACAGTTGTATAAGTGCATATCTAGGCATTTCCACACAAGTATCGTATGTATTATGATATTCCGCATTACATACGACAATTTCGTGGAAATGCGTCGATATGCATGTGTGTATGAGTAAGATAGAAAAAATAAACTTCACTTCGTTGTGTATGTCTCGAGTTCGTGAATAAACATGTTCATTTTGAGCAGCGAGTGCAATTTTTTCTAAAGCTTCAGCAATAATTTCGAGGAAACGCGTTGACACGCTTTGTAAATGTATAAGTAAGAGAGAAAAAATAAAATTCACTTCATTTTGTGTGTGCAAGTTCGTGAATGAACATGTTCATTTTAAAGCAGCGTCTCTCTGGTTCAGAGGTTCAGCAATAATTTCGGTGAAATGCGTCGTTATGCATGTGTGATTGCATAAGTAAGAAAAAACAAATAAAGTAAGTGCCTGAATGAACATGTTCATTTTAGAGCAGTAGAGCTTCAGCGAGCACGTGTTCATTTTTAGTAAGCGTGTCTTCAGTTTTTCTGTTACTCGGTATTCACTTAATATTTTAGTGTATGTGTGCATGTATTTTGATACATGTGTGTATTTTTCTGCGAATAAAATATTCCCTAACTAATTCAGGGTTCTCATCTTTTCCAGAGCCACATGAGCTCGCCCGACGACATACCCAAAACGTCGAATTCAAGCGGAGGACGGAAGCGCGAAGAGACCATGTCGCGCAGCTCCAGCAACGACTCTGTATTGGAGCCATCGACGCCCCCAGTGATCCCCCTTTCCGAGCGTCCGTCGACCAGCAATGGCCACGAGAGTGGATACACTCATGGCCAGGGACACGGACACCAACACTCGTCGTCCCATAGACACGAACGCCACTCGTCGTCGCCTGGACACGAACAACGCCACTTCTCTGGCCAACTGGGCGATCATCACAGTCGCCGACCCAGCACTGGGCACAGTTCCTCGGGCAGTCGCAGTTCCAACAGTGGACGCAGCTCCCACGGCGGTCAGAGACCCCCTAGCCAGAATATGCGCGACCGCGTCCTGGTGTCCAATGCCAATGCCATGGCCCGGGGCATTCCCCTCGGCGAGCTGGATGCGGCCACAAGCAGCTCCTCGTCGCCACATATGAACGGGCATGATCACACAAGCGACGATGCCCAGCAGCAGGCTGGCATGTCCAACGGTGAGTGGGGCAAGTCCACAGAAATATGAACTGATTAATTAATGCATTCATTCCCTGACAGGCTCTCGCCGCTCCAAGAAGAAGAAAAAGAAGAGCAAGCGTCGCCCCTCGGCCGATAGCGATCTCATGGGCTGGACTGGGGAGTTCCCCAAGCTGGCCACAAACCCAACCAACAATCTCGACATCATCCCCGACCTGGACACGCAGGTGAGTAGCGCTAGTGGGGTTGGCTTCTAGCTGGCGGGCGGGATAGATGAGACAGAGAAGAGAGGAAGAGGAAGAGCGGCGTGCCTGCTGCTGTCTGTGTGCAGGTGCAGGCTTTGTATATCCAGACACTGGCTCGCAGAGTCCTTGAATTGATTTATCTTTTGCTTTGTTTATCTTGTTAAATTCCCTTATTATTTACACCAATTGGTTGAGCAGGAGTGCCACCGAAATAGCCGGGTTACCCGATGCCAGCTCTGTGAACTCTGACCATTTCTGTGGCATGTCCTGGAGAGCCTGAGCCCTCTGGCGTGGCCATCTGACTGGCCATCGTAGCCACCCACCCAGCCACTATGGGTGGCGCAGGGGGTGTTCTGGTTATGCCTGCTGTTCCTATTCTGTGTGTGTGCGAGTGTCTTCAGTATCTAGAAAGCGGACATGACTTTGTTTGTTCTGTATTATTGTATGTATCCGTCCACCACCTCGTCCTCGACCATGTCCAGACGCAAGACGAGTTGCGGGCCATCTGCAGACGTGGTCTGATGGTGTACCCCAGAGAGGCACTGGAATCGAGTGCCGCAGCAGCAGCAACAGCAGCAGAGCCAGCTCTAAGTCCTCAGCCGCAGCAGCAAGAACAGCAGCAGCAGCAGCAGTCGCTGGCAGCGGCGTCTCCATCGCCGATGTCATCGCCGATCGAGTCCTCTCTGTCCCCCAACTCTGAATTGAATATGAGTATGACACCAGGACCAGAACCACAACCACAACCACAACCAGAACCAGAACCAGGACTAGGACTAGTAGTACCTCAACCAGAACCACTAACAACTCAACAGCAAGAACCCCTAACCCTAACTAGTACAAATCTAACCTCAAGAACCACAACCACAACTACGACGACAGCTAGGAACAGTTCCAACTTGGACGCAACAGCAACTGCTCCGGCAACGGCCACTGCAACTGCAACTGCCACTGCCACTGCAACTGCAGCCACTCCAAGTGCCAGTGTAAGCCCCATAGCAGCCACCGGGCGAGACACAGAGTTAGACAACCAGGTGGAGACCCCAACAAAAATCCCATGCCTAGAGCCGGGAAAGTCACGAACCCACTAACCATTGACCCTTCTCTCCCGCTTCTGTCGTTCCCCCTAGGAGAAAAGCGCCTATCAAGAGGCCGATAAGGAGCAGAAGGAGCAGCAGCCACAGTCTGAGGAGAAACCACCGACACCCGACACAGCTGACCCCAATGGGGCAAGTGCGAGCCCAAGTGTCTCTGGTCACAGCAAGCGCCCAGGCATTCCGATCGAGAATCAGGCCACAGACCAGGATGCTGAGAAGGAGGAGACGGCTAAGGATGTGGAGATAAGAACGCCGCCGCTCAAGCGCCATAAGAAGTCACAGGACTGGCCGTCGACAGCACCACCCATGCGCGCCAAATCCCGTTGCAAGTCCCTTAATTCCCAAGATTCGCCACCTAATCTAGGTCAAGCCACGCCGCGCTTTAAAAGCCAGGAATCGTTGCGCATTGAGTCACCAGAACCGGACTCCAAGCAGGCCGCAAGCAAGAAGGTGCCGCTGTCGCCTCAAATCCATGCAGTGCCAGAGGAGGAAGAGGAGGAGCCGCCGTCTCCGGATCCATCTCCATCTCCAACCGTCGTAAAGCCAGAGGCGTTGTTGTCTTCCAACCCAGAGACGTTCGAGCCGCCCTTCCCGGTGGCGAAGCTCAAGTCGCCCATTCGCAGCGTAACGGAGTCCGAGGAGTGGTCGTCTGTTGGCGTACCGGAGCCCGAGTCGCCAGCTCTAGTCATAGCGGAGCCCGGGTCGCCGCCCTTAGCCGTAGCGGAACCGCAGTTCCCGCCTCAAGCCACCGCCGCATGGCCAGAGCCACCGCCCATGCAAAATACGTCCACATTGAAGCTGAAGGCCACCGACGAGTTCTATCGCCTGCCCTTCGCCTACGGCTGGAAGCGCGAACTCGTCCTGCCCAGCAAGGGCAATCCCAAGCGCCGCACCGGTGACGTCTTCTTCATCTCGCCCAGCGGCCGCAAGCTGCGCTCGCGCGAGGACATTGTGCCCCTGCTGGAGGGCGAGCTAACCATCGAGCACTTTTGCTTCCAGCGCCTGCCCCAGGAGGCAGCTCCCGAGTACGAGCTGGTGCGTCGCGCCATGCCCTCCGTGTCGCGCTCCAAGAGCAATGAGACGGTTCAGGTATATCCTCAGTCGCCGTTGGAGCAGCCAGTTACCGGGAAGCGTGTGCCCAAGCCCAAGGTCCCGAAGGGCGCCAGTCCACCGAGCGAGGGTTGGACTGCCACCACGGCAGTCAAGGCAAAGTCCCGTGTGTTGGCCTCCAGCAATGGCAGCCCTCAAGCTGGACCCTCTGGCTCGGGAGCCAGCGCTTCACGCAAGCGATCGTAAGTTGTTACCCATCTCCTCTTGGGCTCCAGCTTTAATATTGTCATCCACACAGCACCGCGACCAGACAGCCGTCCAAATCGGTCACCGGCATTGGCCAGCCCCAATGTATGTACTGCCTGGAGCCGCTTCAGGGTACCATCTGCTCGGTAGGTGTCAGAGAGTGGGATATTCTTGTTTTAGTTTAGTTTAAACATCTCTCATTCCATTTGCAGAACTGCCCAATGGTCGCCAAGCCAGAGGCGTGGGAGGCAAGCCAGGAGCTGCCCTATCCGTCGGCACAGCAGCAGCAGCAGCAGCAAGTGCCACCCGATGAGGATAATGATGATGCCGCCAGTGTAAGCAGCGTAATGGAGATTGGCGAAGAGATAGAGCTGCCTGGCCAACTGCCACCGCCTCAGCTCTTCGATGAGCAGCAACAGCAACAGCAGCCGCTTCTGCCACCGCCGCTGCAGCAGCAGCAGCAGCAGCCGCCCTTAATGGAGGTGTTTGTGATTAACGGTCGCAAGGCTATTGCCTTTAATGGTCCTCCGGAGCCACCAACTGTAAAACTGTGAGTCGGTTCTGTTCCAAATCGGAGCCCACAATCTCCTCCTCACCTCCAGGATCTGATTAATTTGTTAACTATTTACGCACAGGGTTCCACGTCTGCCGGATCTAACGAATTACGACAGAATCTATAGGAAGCGGATCCACGAGAAGAGGATGGGGCAGACTTTGGCCATGAGCCTCAACGATGCACATGTCGGCGTACAAGTGCTGTCGGCCGTGATGAAGACCCTGAACATGAAGGTATGTGACACATAGTACCCTTTAATCGGCTCGCAGTGAGTGACACCTCCTCTTTCGCTCCAGGATCGTGCGGTCATGTCGCAGATCTGCACCACCTGGGCCATGGTCGGCCGCGACAACAGCGTGTGGAACAAGGTGTGTCTGCGCGACACACCCGTCACAAATTGGCGCCAACTGCTCCTCGAGATGGCGCGCCACCACACTGGCGAACTGGACATGATGGGCGTGATCATGACGGATCCCCGCCTGCGCTTTACCGGCGATATGCGCATCCTTAAGTCGCTGCGCGTTCTGCGCACAGATGCCACCACCAACGAGTTCCTGAAGCTGATCACGAGCAGCCTGCCGCAGCTGCTCGAACTGAGGACCACCTGCTTGACCAACCAGCTGCAGCTGAGCCGCCTGGAGCGCATGAAGAAGCTGCGCGTGCTGCGTGTCAAGATGTTGCACCCGAAGGCGCACGCGCACTTCCTGAACACGATCGGGAACTTGCCGTTCCTCACCGAGCTGAGCATCCGCGGTGTGACCAACTTGAACAACCTGGACGTGACGGATCTGAAGCGTCTGACCCGCCTGGAGGTGCTATCGCTGGGCTCCTGCGAGCACCTGGACCACGTGAAGCTCAGCCGCGAGGTGCTGCCCTTCCTGAAGACCCTGCACACCGTGCGCATTGAGAACGACTTCCGGGCCATGGCCATGTTTCCAGTGGATGAGATTATGCATGGATTGGCGTATGCGGGCGGAGTGCGACGCCTGGAGCTGATCAACGTGGATGTGGACAATGGCTTTGGCCACCTGCTCGCCAGCTGCGGCACTGTGACCCACCTGCTGCTCACGCCCAAGTGCCTGCACAACACGGCCACCATGACCAATGCCGTGATTCAGGCCATCCGCGACAATGCCAGTCACCTGCGCGTCTTCCGCCTGGGCCTGGTCACCCAGCTGCTGAGCGCCAGCGAGACTTTGTACAAGGGAACCAACAAGAACGTGATACCGGTGCAGCGTCCCGTGCCGGGCATACCTGAGGGCGATCCGCTCAACCGCTGCTGCCCGGAGGACTGCTGCCCGGAGGAGGACCACGGCCAGTGCGTGGCCTTTCTGCCAGTCGAGCGCCTGGAGGCGATTCTGCACGAATTGTTGCCCAAGGGCTGTCTGTCGGTGGCCAAGGTGGCCATGTCGGACACTACCACGATGCAGTTTCTGGCACCCGGTGCCGCCGAGACCGCCTAGCCCAGCGCCGAGTTCAGCGAAACCGACGCAGAGGAGGCGGAGGAGCAGGAAGAGGCGACGGTGTCGCTGATATAGATTATAAGTTAGCTACAAAGTAAGCAACCACATCATCTCCCGAACCACACACACACACACACACCACCTTCATCCCAGTAGCAGAGAAAGTCAAGACTGAGTCTTCGCGAGCCATCACCTACCACTAAGCGAATCAAAATGGGAGCCATCACCTTACACTAAGCAAATTGAAATGGGAGGTTTATTTTTTGCATTATTTTTTTGCATTACTTTTTTTTCTCAAAGCATGCGCCCTTCAGGTGGCTTTTACAAATGGAAAACCCTTGTGTATAATTTAGTTCTAACATAAATGGACTACGACAGCGCAACGCTGTAAAAAAAAACAAGACACATAAATGTGAACGAAGTGTAAACACAACCAAGAAATGAATAAAGACAAGACGCAGTGTGTAACTTCTATAAATTCAAATTGCAAGTCATTGTGACACTAAGGAGAACTGAAGGCGTACTTCCTCCTGAGCAAGATAAGGCTGGTGATTGGAATCCCCAAGGGACAGTATGCCATATTTCTGTCGAAGCTGTGACAATGAAAAGTCCTTGTAAACCTATTTTAAACATTTAGCTAAATGGTGCGATTGCCTTCATCGACAGTTTGTAAGTTTTGCTCAAGTATTCCTTTGAAACAAGTGCGGTTTTCTCTCTCAAAGTGTAGCTAAATATAAAATCTATCGTTCACTATTGCTTGTACCTAAGACTCACTTACTAAGACGCTGAACGCCATACGATTTTGCACACACATTTTTCGTGTAGGACATAGCACAACGTCCTAGCAAAGACGTTTGCGGCTATAGAGCTCTCTGTCTCCATGGCAACGGCAGCCGACGACTGTATGTGTGTACACGTATTCCCACGCATTCTATCTCTGTAGGCACACATGCAAGCGCATTCTATTTTTCGATTTTTACGCTCTCAACTTTATGGGAGCGGGAGAGCGTAAATTTTCGCCCAAAAACCGAAAATTATGCTTGCGTATGGCAATTCAAATGTATGGTCGTTACTCATCTTAGTAATTCTAGCTATTTCCTTGTACATTGCAGGCAAAGCTAAGAAGAGGGATAGCGAGAGCGCAAAACCCTCTAAACTGCTAAAAGGGATGCTGAAGGAGCCATCAAGCGCCCAACCATGCCCCAAAACCAACAACGTTCTTATTTTCTTTTTTGCTCAATACAAAAAGTTGTGTTTTTATTGCAATTAAATATACGATCTTAATAATAAATCTCCAAAAATATACAGTACAGTACACTTGCTTTAAAAATATTTCCTCATTATCAGTGATTAATCGCGTTGTTCAGTGTAAAAGTAGAAAAAAAAAAAAATTTGACGAAATGTACAATGCAAATGCAGCTGAGTTAACAAGAACACATTTCGTTGCGTCATGTGGATCGAGAATAGATATACATATATATAGATATAGATATAATCATATAAATACGAAGTGCCCCGCACACAGAGGCTGCTGCTGTGCGGATGGGATGGGAGGAGGCACTGAGGCATGATGAGGCTGCCATGGCAAGGAGTAAGATAATAAATTACGCCCGCAGCTCACATGTGGAGGCGGCACATGGTCGTGGCCGAGGGTCGCTCTCTCTCTCTGTGCGTGCTGTGCAGCCGCGGCTCAACATCGAAGTGCACTTTGGACATGGTCTAGGCTAGGGCTAGGGCTAAGGGCTAGGCTAGGCTAGTACTGGTACTCGTACTAGTTGTACTCCTGCTTGGGGAAGTAGTCGGGCACGAAGATGTGGATGATGATGCCGGTGGTCATCAGGGCAAAGTAGACGATGACGGCCACCCACCAGAGGATGCGCTCCCAGCGCCGCACCTCCAGGTTGCGCAGCACCCCGATGCCCACCAGCAGGCCGGCCACGGCGCCGGACAAATGCGCCACGTAGCCGATCTGGTCGTACTGGTCGGTCAGGTGGCGGTATATCGAGGTGCCCAGATCGGTGAAGCAGAAGACGAGGAAGGCCAGCAGCTGCACAATGGCGTACTCCATTTCCGAGTAGTTCTGTGGGACAACAATGGTAATTGTTAGCTAATTGGCACACATAATGGTGTCAGCGCCACTCACCATTATAATCGTGGCAATGTGCGCCGTGATCAGTGCATACACTCCGCCCGAAGCGCCCGCCAGAAAGATGCGCGGACTGGTCAGCGAGGTGCCCATGGAGCCAGCCAAAACGCCGGCCAGATAGACCAGGGCCACGCGCCACCAGTGATGCACCAGCTCCAGGGCGATGCCCAGGAATATCTGGATGATGAGGTTCATCATCAGATGCATGATGCCCACGTGCACGAACATGTAGCTAACGAAGCGCCAGCCCTCGTAGCGCTTGTAGGGATTGTAGATGAACAGGGTGGCCGCCGGTCCGCTTGTGCTCTCCCCAATGTTGTCCTGGTGATTGGGGTCGTCCCTGGAAGAGGTACAGGAGCGGGGATTAGTGATGATGCATTGCATTGATCTTGTGTAACTCAAATCGCTTGTAATTCCTTCTAATTCTAATCAAAAATCTCACTTCAGATCAGGGTTGGGCATTGCAAATCAAGCTCAGAGACTGAAAACAAACTGGAAACTGGAACCTAAAGGAGCTACTTATGAGCCCATTTATAATCTAAATAAAACCGTATTATTCCTCGCATTTCATGAATTACCAACAGATATATGTTTATCAATGTCTCAGAAGCTTGACAACTTGATACCTAAGCTCGTAACCTCGCAGATTCATAGTTTTCGGAGTAGAAGCAGAACCCAGTACTCTATATATCGAATATCTTCTATAGTTTCCATTACAAATTCCACATAAAACTGGGAGACTCAAGTAAACATAAGGCGACTCTTCGAGTTACAAAAGACTGCTTCTATGTAATACTCACTGAAAGTGTATTACGTCCACGAGGAACATAATAATCTCGATGATCGAGAAGATGACCATGGTGAGCGGCGGCGGGCAAATGGACATCTGTTTCTCGTAGGCACCGTCGGGTTCATCACCCTCCAGCGGCTTCGGTGGCGGCACCACATAGCGACAGTAGCGGGCCAGCATGTTGCGAGCCATCCACTTGTGGCGCAGCGACATCGCATAGAACTCCTCAAAGTCCAGGTGGCCATCGTTGTCCTGGTCGCTGCGCTTCAGAATCTGCTCGGCAATATAGGCAGGTATGTCCCGGCAGTAGCCGTCCGAGATGAGCTCCTTCAGCTCATGGGTGTTGATCAGGCCATCCCTGTCGGAGTCGTGCTGCAAGAAATGAAAGATGTAAATATAGAATTTGTATAATTATTCGCTTACATCGTAATCCCCCTTGTTGTTATATATGTACCAATGTATCTGGCAGATACACTCATGTTTTTTTTAGCAAATGCTATCCCAAATCTAAGAAAACTCTTTTTAACGAGGAGATAGTGACAACAGCACCTCCAACTCTGATAATTTCGTGACGAATAATGATGAAAATATATTACAAATGGTATACTAATTAGTTTTCTATCGACACACAGCTTCTACAATTATCATTAAAGGTTCAGCTCATCGTCACTACGTGGACTGATGTCCAATGTGATCAATAAAAGACTGAGACCAAAGACGCTAGAATTACTAATATGAGTAACGACCATAACGCGGCTATAGAGCGCTCTCTCTCTGTCTCCATGGCAACCGTCTTTGCTAGGACGCTGCGCTATGTCCTACAAGAATAATGCGTGTGTAAAAAAGTAATATGGCGTTCGGAGTCTTAGTAAGTAGAGAGTTATTGCTAAGACCATCTTAATTTGTATCTTATATTTGCAGGATCTTTTTCTATAGCTTTCATTTTCAAATCAGCTCCCAAGTTGGCCATGAAACACCTTAAAAAAAACAGCATTCTCGTTGTCAAAGTCTCGGTATGTAATCTAACATCCATTCCAGTTCAGATCACTCAAAATTAGGGCTACCGCTTCAATCCAACAATAAATAAATGGTTGACACCGCCACGAAACGCAGAGACCAAGCCAGGCCGGAATTCTGAAGGAACCAGAAGGAACTCGCATATCTGAAGCACGTAAGTCTAAAATATACCAACAAGGCAGCTAGTTTCTTTCTTTTACCAGTAAAAGATAACAACGGAAAAGTTCGTAGAGTAATGGCTATAGTTTCTTGTACTCTGAGGCTTTAAAAAAATAGAAGAACCATTAATTCTTGGAATGCATTAAACATATATTTAGCCAAGAGCCTAGCTCGTCAGCTTTATTTGCCACAAAATGGAAACATGAGACCTCAAGGCTTCCTTCAGCCAATTTTCTGTGGAATTAAATCGAGTTCTATTGGGGATTGATTTACTTCCGCAGAATCTATCGTTTGCCAGGGGATTTTGGTTTAGAAATTACAGAATTATAATAAGTTTATTTAAAAACAGAACCTCCCCAGGAACCCCAGAATGGCGCATCTTTCCCAGATGAACCGCTACGTGAGCAGCTGGGTGGGCTGGACTCCGGCGGCGGCGGCCAAGTTCAAGTGCTGCTTGTCGGCAAAGGACGAAGACGACGCCCCGATGCCGTCCTCCGGCTTTCTCACCATCCTGGCGCTCTACCTGGCCATTACCGTTTCCCTGGCGGCAGTGGGTTTCTTCTGCTCATCCAGCAAGGCCACCGACAAAGCGTCCCGATTGCGGCACAAGCGACAGGTGACCCAACAACAGCAACAACA
This sequence comes from Drosophila baimaii, assembly GCA_018874675.1. Lineage (NCBI taxonomy): Eukaryota > Metazoa > Arthropoda > Insecta > Diptera > Drosophilidae > Drosophila > Drosophila baimaii. Next base: position 20,821 of record JAEIIU010047238.1, read on the forward strand.
ACATCGTCAGTGGCGGCACAGCGCCACGGGCATGGCACTGACCAAGCTGGTCCGCCAGCTAGGCGGACCCAAGCGCTCGCGGCACCAGCAGCGTCTGCGTCTGCGGATGCGGTTGCGCCGGCACTTGGAGCTAGAGCAAAAGTTGGTCAGGGAGCTGCAGAAGGAGGGGCCACCGCTGCAGGCACTGCAGGGCTGGCAGGATGCCCAGGATGACCTGTCCCCCGAAGCCGAGCAGTGAAGCCACACCACACGCCAATAGACCGGGCTCAATCCAAATTCTACAGTGAAACCCTTTCAGTACGAAACCCCTTTATAATAAATTCAATAGGCTGAAGCCCAGCAGATCCTCGTCTCTTGATTGATGTTAGACTTGCGGCTAGATTGGATTGCCTCAGCGGTGACGGCGACGCTTGCAACACACATGGCCACCAAAAGTGTCCAGGTAATTGTGGCCATAAAAGGCCAGGAATGCACCGGATCCAAACGAGAAACGAGCTCTGGCCAAAACGGGGCTAATCGAAAACAAATCGAAACTCACTCTCAGTTTGCTTGCACAATCGTCGGAACGAGAATCGTCACAAAGAAGTCGTAAATTAATAACCCAAGAGAGATGCCAGACTCCTATTACTTACCCCTAATTACCTAGCTTAGTTTCTTCTAATATAATCTCCCATTTAGTCAGCAGCTTAATTAGTACTAATCAGAGTTCAGAGTTCCTCAATTTTAAAATCTAAAAATCATTATTTACAGCCCCATATATGGTTGTGTTCGGCATTGTAAGCCATAAAATAATACTTTTCCAGATAAGCTGACCAATGGCCTTGCCTAGAAATGTTTGGGATATGGCCTAGGAGGTTTTTGGTTGAAACTTTATCAAACACAGTCATACCCTTTAAAAAAAGAAAAACAATCTCTGGGACTGCGACTATTAGAAGACTGTCTATTAAATGGTTTCCAAGAACATGGCATAAGACTTAAGTAATCACCAGCAATAGAACCAGAGACAGCAAACTAATCACAGAAACTGGGAAAGGCAAAGACAAAGGAGCAAACAAAGCCCCTAAGTCAATGTTCGCACTTAAGCACAGAGACAGAGAGAGAGGAGGACTGACTCTCTGCTTTGTAGATATACATATGTGGACAATTAGATATAGTGCCTCCATCCATTTCATTCCATCCCAGACGATAAGCGCTTTCTCAGGGGGATTGAAGCTTAGTCACCTGGCAGACATTGCAGTCACTTCAAAAATTTATTTCACGACTTTTGCCGTCATCTAGCGCTCTGGTATTTAGTTCATATCAGGAGGGGCACTGCTTATCGGTGACATATCAACATGATATTTCAGAAATATTCAACTCTTCCTAGTTGAAATATATAGTTTGGCTAGTAAATAAAATGATACATACTGCAAAAATATGATAATAAGCAAAGGAAAGATATAAAGGAAAGATATACAGGAAAGATAGCCAATATTATTTGGATAAGCCAGCTCTTTATTTGAAAAGCATAAACAAGGAAATGATGTTCCATCAATGTGAGATAGTGAGCAAGGGCGTGGTTCTTTGGGATTCATGATGGTCTCTGGGCAAAACGATGTTCGCTTATTGCTTAAACATGTCAGGGTTATCGTTCATATCGCTTGTGAATAGCAAATGAGAGGTGTAATGCCTAAGAACTCCAAATAATGGTGCTGTTTCCATGTGTATCTCGGTTATATCATGGATAGATTGCGCTATTGAATGGAAGCTTGAATGTTTGGAGCAAGAGAGAACCCGTCGAGATAAGATTGCGACCAGCAAAGAGGAGCGAGCCCAGGAATGTGCCCGTCGGAATGCCTGCCGGCGATTTCCAGGCTAGAATTAGATCGAATTTGGATTTGTATGCAAAGTGCTGCGGAGAAAGTATGCTAATTTCGGGTTAATTAACACCACAGAGGAGCAACTGGTTGGAGTCATCACTTCCAAAGGGGGAATACGAATTATGAACCATTGAGTGACCGTAGGGAATACAGAAATATTTCCAGCAGTTCCAAACTCCCCAGAGATCCACAAGTAAGTCCCCAAACCCAACAGGTGGGCGGTGGGTGGTCAGTAAGGGGTAGGGACTAAGAGGTTAAGTGACTAACGCCACAACAACACACACACAGACACACAGAGAGACAGACAGCCACACACACGCGAGAAGCGAAGACAGAACTCAAAGCGAGCAAACAATAATTTATAACCGGTTATTTTTGTTCCTTTTTTTTTATTCGCCGCCCCTCTGTCACGATAAGAAAACTCACTGCCAGAGTTTTCAATGTTAAGAAAACAGAGTGCAGCTAAAAAAGAAAAACACTAATAAAATGAGTAGCTCATGGAATAACATAATGCTCAAGGCACACACGAGGTGCGAATATGAGTGACAGAGGGGCCAGTGATGGGTTAAGCCCACTCGAAACAAAAAGCAAATGGAATTTATTATAAACAACTAATTCAAAGACACGAAAAAAAATGTATTATCTTAAGGAATAGATGATAAATGCTCCTTATAAATATTTCCCTATTTGCCAAGTCAGCAAAAAGTCACGTTCTTGAACAAGATGCTGGATATATTCATAGGCACACGTGCCATAGGAAATTAAGCATTTCTTTTTATTTTTGTTTTGATATTAAATTTCCATTTTTTCGCTTTGTAAGATTTAAACATAAAAATAGGTGACTATTTTTATATAAAATCCAACAAAGTACAAATAATATAGTGTACGATCCAGTCAAGATTATTGAAAGATATGTAGATATTATAAAAAAAAGTATCGTTTGTGTATAATAATGGTTGCATTCCTGAGAAAATGTTTCTTAACAAAATATATTATATTTTTGTGATATTTACTTTACTTTAAGAACCTATAACTTGAAAATAAAACCCATAGAACCCAAAAATAAACAAATAAAACTTTGTTCACTATTCTGTTTGTTGGGTTTTTCGCCAGTTTGCCTATTGGCCCTCCGGGGTTTTCGTCAATTAAAAATACCTTTAATTTGAGAAGCGTGTGAGCGTGAGTGTTTTCGACCAGTGCCCGCTAATGGGTTAAGGTGGGGTTTTTTTTCTGCTTCTTCTAGGGAGTGCGAAGAGTTCAGCAGTAGCGGATCGATGCTAGCAGATGATTCACCGAAAAGGCAACTTTCACCAAGGGCGAGAAGAAGACGGACAGACAGCCAAACACACAAGCAACTTCATTCACCGCTAAGCGAAGCGTACATGTGTGTGCGTGCGGGCCGGCTGTTATAATTACAGTTGTGCATTTTGTGCACTTTTCGCGGAATTTCAACAGTTCAACAAATGGGGGGGGGACTTGCCACGGTCGCCACTGTACCTTGTCGAATATCTCGTGCATCTTGCGCCGATCCTCCGGCTCCTGGGAGTTGGTCTGGTTAAGCGGGATCTCCTCCATGTCAATGGTGTCCTGGCGCAGCGTCGGCGGGCGGGACGGGGGCGAGCGGCGCTCGGGGGGAATGGTGGGATACAGGCCATTCTCCACGTCCCGCTGCTGCTGTAGCTGCAGCTGCTGGGCGGGCGTTTGGCTCTGCTGGCGGTTCACCGTCTTCACGGGCATGGTTCACTCGAGGTTCTGGCCGAGATCGGGGCACAAATCACACACACAAACACGAAACACTTAAAAGAACCGCAATCGAAATCGAATCCAAAACCGTTAGCCGAAATTCAATTATTCGCTTCGACTCATCGCCCGCGGTTTGAGTCCCGATAAGATTAAGAACTACGGGCCATAAAAAGTGGTCGAAATGGACGCCGCTTGTCTTGGCCCAAACGAAAATGCCGTGCCGCGGTGGTGAAAAAAAAACAAAGCGCGAAAAACAACTGGCCAACAACAACTAACAACTGAGAACCGTCGCCGGACCGTGGCTGAAATACCAACGGGATCGCGAAAAGATACCGCAACGAAATTCAGTATATACTGGAAATACATCAGATGGTTGGGAACTTGGATGAACCAGGCGCCACAACTGTTGACATTCAAGAGTTTTCATCGAAATTCTGTTGTACAAAATCTTAAAAGCTTGTTGTACAAAATTCTAGCGGAAGAACACATTTTTGTTTATTTTTCTGTGTTATTTCGTGGCTACTATACTGTTTTCTTGAGTTCAGGACAAAGATTGTCCACGCTTTTGTGGTGTCAAGGTGAAGGAAATTTGACATTGCCCGAAGTTGTATTTATTTTTATTTTAATTACAGTTGCAAGTAAATGGTTGCTGGCTGTAATTTATAATAACTACAGAACTATTTCACTTAATTAATCAGAGAAAATGCAAATAAATCGATATTTGCGAAAATACTGACTTAAATGTCAGTTTCTATTTGGCCGTTTTTGATTGTTATCGATCGCAGCATTTCTCCCATGCAAAATCATCATAATGTCTGGGGAAAAAATCGTGTTCAAAGTAGTGTTCACTGTATTTTTAAATATTTTTCTGCAGTATTTGCGAGGGGTGCAAAACTTTATCGATTTATTAGTCCCACAATTAATTTATCCCAAAACAACAGACTAGAAGAAATAAGTGGCATAAATAATAAAATTGCCGATGCCAGGATACGTGAACCCAGTTGTACGAAAATTGAGAATACGAAAGACACCTAAAAAGAAGATTTAACGGTAAGGTTTTTAATTTAAATGTTGGGTTTTGCGCTCGATGGTCGAAACGCTGGTTTGGTGTATGTTTTCTGGAAATTTTCCTTGTTATCGATTACACTTTGATGACGAAAATACTGACTTTTTGAATTGGCAAACAAATTGACTGAGAATATACAAAATAATTCCAAAACATTTAAAAAGTTTTTTAAACAGAGAAAACTACAAATTAAAATTAAATTGCATAAATTTGAATTTAATATCTAAATATCTAAACATAAGCAACGACCAGAAATCTAGGCTCTGTGGGTATACAAATGGTATTTATTTTAGGGGAATGGTATTTTTCTATCGTTATCGGCTCGGTCACCCTGGCTCTAGTTTGCGTAGGAGGAGGAGGTTGAGGAAGAGGAAGCGAAGTCTAAGCAAAGACCAAGAAAATGCACAGATCGCGATCGGTGCAAAAGGCAATGTGGAGAGGAAGTATCGAAGCGTAAAAATCAAAGGTGGCCCCCAGCCATCAGCATCCTCGACAACAAAAACAACAGCAACAGCAGCAGGAACGGAGGAGCCAGCAACAACAGCAAAACAACAACAGAATATACAGCACAGCGAGCACAGAAATACACACAAAAGAGAAATCAAAATAAAAAGGTACAGAATATACGACAAAAATACAAATATACGCGAGTGCGGAGCGTGTGTGTATATATATGTATAATTGTTTGATGAAAAATAGAATTACTGCATTTCATATATGTACATTTATGTATATATGAGTAAAAACCTCTTTGTGTCTGTGCGCGCTTGAGCCTGGGTGTGTATGTGAGAATGCGACAACAACAATGGCAGCTTGACCCCCGCACAGCTGTGAATGTTTTCCATCTCCGTCCCGCTCCCACTTCCATTACCACTTGCACCCCCTACCAGCCATTCCTCTCCCTACCCCGCTCTATCCTTCTAATTTCGCAAATCAAATGCAAACTTCGATTTGCAATGCATGTCATTTGCTCCAGCCCTGCAAATTGGTTTCTACTCTATTTCGGTATTTTACCGTTAGACAAAAAAGACCTATCGACGTGTGTGTGGTCGTGCTCTTTAACTCCCGTTAAGTGCAACATTTCTTTGTTGTGCTATTGCTATCCCTTTTGCGCACCACACCACCCACCCCACCTCCCCGAAAACTACGCACTTTGCTTTCGGCCTGCTTATTGCGTTGTGTGCTTTCCTCCGCTCCGCTCCTTTGCTTTTGCGTTTTAAAAATCTTATCAGCACGTACAATTAAATGTGTTGAAATGCGGAGTAAAAACTCATTTGCTAAATTTTTTGGCCCCACATCAGTGTATATGTATGCATGTAAACCTCCCCCCTCTCGCACACATGCAGTCAATGACCCAATAGGTATTGTGTGTATGTGTGTGTATTGCAAAAACACCTTCAAAGATGTCTCCCTAATTTTGGCTTTGTTTTTTGCTTTGCCTTTGATTTGACTTGGCTTTACTTTTAACCCTTCGCTAAGCCGTTGAATTTGACCTCGTTCAATTGTGGTGTGCAGTGTGTATTTTGTTGCTAGGCTCCACACACACGTGCACTTTTGAAGGGCATCGCCACTTCGGCTTTGGCCTCTCCATCCTATCCGTTGCCCTGCTGTTATTTCTCATTTCTTTCATTTGCTTTTGTTTTTGTGGCTTTGCCTTGCTGCATTTTACAGCTGTCCTTGATTATAGCTTTTCTTTGCTTTGCTTCACTTTGCTTTGGTTTTCTTTTCTCTGCGCTCTGTCGCTGTCCCTCTCTGCTGCCCATCGCTTTGTTATTATGATTTGGCTTTGCTGGGTGTGCGAGGGAGAGGATGACCTGGGGTGGGGAGTAGTACTGCACTGGCATCGGGGGCCCTCTGCCTCTTCCCGCTCCCTGACGCCCTCACTCCCTCGCACTCTCTGCTTTGCGCTTGCTCTCCTGATTGTCGCTCTCTGCTTCATGCTGGCTCTGGCTCTGGCTATGCCTCTGCCTCTGCTGGCGTTGCTCCAACGTGCGCTGCTTTCTGCTTTCTGCTTTGGGGGCTCGAAACTCTGTTGCCAGTTAATTTTCAGTAACTAGTTGAAGTAGACAACAAAACGAGCGAAAACACACACACAGCAGAGCAGCTCCTATATGCATAAGGGAGGCGGAGAGGCAGCAGCAGAAACAATAATAACAGCACCAACAAACCCAGCAGTTGCAAGTAAATAACCAAAATGTATAACTATGCTTTTCATAATTATACGAAAAGCTTAACATAAGTGAGTGTGTTTGTGTGCGTGCAGTGCTCTGTGTGGTGATGATAAGAAACGTTTCTCGAAATTCTCCGTGTGCTTTCCAAATTTAAATAATTACTAAACAGAATGAGAGAGTGACATAAACAACAAATTGTGGTTTCAAATTGCAGCTGACTCGAGTCTATTTATTTTAATTATTTTTTTATATTTTTTATTTGTTGTTATTGTTGATATTCCATGTGGGCGCATCACTCTCGCACACAACCACACTGTCAGACAAAAGCAAAGCCGATAGCAAAAACAACAACAACGGCAAAATGGAGCCCGAACAGTAATACTTCGCTTATTGCGTACAGTGAAGCCACAACAACAGTAATTCTCCACACATGCACACAGATGCACGCACACAGTCGGAGGCTATACAGAAATCGAAAGAGAATTTCACAATTTGTTAAACTAACGAAGCCAAACCGTGGCAAAGACAGAAACGGAAAGACTTTTGATGTGATGGGGGCGAGAAAGAGACGGGAAGACGGGGGGGAGCTCGGGTACAAGCGCAAGCACCACAATCACACACACACAGTGCAAGAGAGTGGAGAGCGAAGTAACAGCAGAATTAGCTCATCCCAGAGCGGGAGAGAGTGGGAGATGCAAAGGCGAAGGAGAGCGAGCTGCGGAACGGGGACAGTAGTCAGATGGCACAGTGGATCAAATCACTCACCTGCATGTGCTCGAGTCAAGAGGCCACTATCAATTTCAAGCTCTTTCCCATTTTCAATTTTCATTTGTAATTTTACACTCTTTATTTGATTGCCGAACTTGGCAATTGTAACACATTACACACATGCCTCATTAAATAACAACAAACATTCATTGCTAAATCTCTTGTCTTACAAACTCTATGATTAATTAAACTTGTAATCTGAGAAATCAAATTTTAACCCCGAGGAAGTAAGTATGGTCGAATGCATGAAGTTAAAACAGGACAACAAGGCTAACAGCTCCTTGGGGCCCACGGTACATTTGTTGATTTCAAGATGATTGTGGGGGCTGCTTCTCTCTCGTGTACTCTCTTCCGCTCTCCCACTGGCTCTCTCTGGCGCCTTCTTTCTCTCTCTCTCTCTCTTGCTATGTGACTTTCGAGCGAGCAACAACATTAAACAGCTGAGCTTGTTTGAAAACAACAGCCACCCAACCATCTGAGCCCCGCCACCGCCCCCACTCCACGCGACTCGCTCCTTCCTCTCTACCCCGTCCCATGAAGGGACGCGCCACTGGAAAAGGAAATTGAAATAGAAACGGCATCACCCAGAGCAACGGATGGCGACGGGAGCCAGAGCTAGAGCTTAATGGTGTCCCGAAAGTATGCAGCATAATTCCGGTTAGCAGATCCGTTTCGAAGGACAACAAATTTTTGCAAATGGCAATGACGTAGTTGTTTGTGATAAAGAGAGAGAGAGAGAGAGCGGGAGAGAGAGGGAGTGAGTGGTTTGGGCTACGACGTCACAGATTGCTGACATAGTTTCCTCATTTAGGCCAAGTATGCATTTCCACCAGTATGTTGTATGTGTGTGTGTGTGTGGAAAAGAGATTCGCTCAGCTTGTGACCTACATAGCCATGAATATAAATATATATGTGTGTGTATGTTGTATGTTGCATATAGATAACACAGCACCTCGGAGGCAGACGCAACATCCTAGTCGTATCGGTATAGGAATCGGATATAGAATGGGACACAATCGAATGTCAAGGCGAATCCTTGCAATTTAGAATCGAATTTTGAATCAAAAATTTCCATAAATTGGCGTGGTAACGAAAAAATTGTTTGCATTTCTATAAACAACAACACCGCAAGGACGAATTCCTATTATTACGCGCGTTTTTTTTTGTTAGTTTTCTGGCGATTTTATTCAGTTTTCTTTAAAGGCTCTGCAAAGTATGCAACGAAATAGTTGAGCTTCGAAACGCATAGTATACTTTTTGGCGCCATTTTCCATTGATTTATAATTCTCTGCATTTTAAGCTGGTTTTAATTTATAAAAACTCTTAGACTGTATCAGCATCTGGTGTTTATTTATTAACTTTCAATAATTAACTAGATTATCAGTGAATATTTGTACTTTAACAACATATGAACATCGCAGATGCACCTCAAATGCTCATCCTTATGCGTTTCCTTCCTCTTGCAGGCAACAGCAGCAGCTTCCTCTTTCGCTCTGGACCCTGCGAGTGAGAGTTGACGGATGCGGAGGAGTTCGCAGCCAGCGGTGGAGCAGCAGAAGCAGACGACGAAGAGCAACAGGAAGCGGATAGGGGAACCATAATAGCAATATACGGAACAACAAAGAAACCAACAAGAGTACACCGCCTTAGCCTTAGAGAAAGACAACGAGGAGGAGACGACGACGACGACGACGACGCCGCCGCCTCCACATAGACACCAAATCAAAACCAAACCAATCAAAAGCCCGAGTCCAGTCCCCCCTAACCCAACTCCAGTAAAAGCTACAAAATGTCCTCGCCGAGTGCCGGAAAGCGTCGCATGGACAACGATGTGATCAAGCTGATCGAATCAAAGCACGAGGTCACCATCCTGGGCGGCCTCAACGAGTTCCACGTCAAGTTCTTTGGCCCCACGGAGACGCCGTACGAGGGCGGCGTGTGGAAGGTGCGCGTTTACCTGCCCGACAACTATCCCTTCAAGTCGCCGAGCATTGGGTTTGTGAACAAGATCTATCACCCGAACATCGACGAGTCCTCCGGCACCGTGTGCTTGGATGTGATCAATCAGGCCTGGACCGCGCTGTACGATCTCTCGAACATCTTCGAGTCGTTCTTGCCGCAGCTGCTCACATATCCCAATCCGGTCGATCCGCTCAATCGCGATGCGGCCGCCCTGTACCTGCACGAGCCGGAGGAGTACCACCGCAAGGTGGCCGACTATGTGCAGCGCTATGCCACCGAAGACGCGCTGCGGGCGGCGCAGCAGGAGCGTGAGAGCAGTGACAGCGAGTCGAGTATGTCCGACTATAGCGAGGACGAGGCCCGGGACATGGAGTTATAATATCGGTTGGAACGCCAGCAGCCAACTACGGATCTACCGCTAACACTAACACTGACAACAGCCTAATATATATATGCAAGAGCAAAGCAAAAACATAAAAGAGGAAAATGCTTCGAGACCCCGTGTTCCCGTTCTCGTTCCCCCTCTTCCCAGCCCCCTCACTTTCAGTTGGCGACAACAACAACAAACAAAACAACAACAAGTAGAAAACCACAAGCAACAGCATATATATATATATATATATGACATATATATATCTATTTAATTGATAAATGATTGGATTTTAAGATAGAAAGTGATTCGATGATGGCGTGTGATGATCTGCGCACACACGCACATACATACATATAAATATATATATATATACATACACTATATATACACACAATGCATATATATGTACGTATATACACATATGTATGCATTTACCTAATGTAAGCGGAAAGTAAAACAAAAACAAGATTTGAAAACTCTTAGTTTAGCCATCAGTAGCTGATAACAAGGATGATGACAAGGCGATGCTAGTAGCATGATGCAAAAGCGAAAAGGAAGGGATATATAACTGGATATAAGGATAATGGATAGTGATGGAGAGAAGCACGGAACGTAAGGGAACGAAGAGGAAACGGAAACAAACAGTGACAGTAACAGATAACAGATAACAGATAACAGATAACAAAGATAACAAAGCCTAGAAGCAAAAATGCAATTAAAAAAACGGTTATAGTAAGTGCACACTCATACACACACACACACACACACACACACACACGCAATATAATAAATAATGAATGAAAGACGATGATGTGCTAGCCGGAAATTGCTTTTGGCCTTGTTCTCTGGCCCTAAGTCGCAGCAAAGAACGAACGTATCGTGAACACCACAAGTACCACCCATTAAAGGAGTTTTCTGGAAAGCTAACCCATAAGCACACCTCCTCTTCAGACTGCAATCTGCAATCCGAAATCCAATCGAATCCGCTGGAGGATCCACATCTGGACCGGACTGGACTGGACTGGACTTCGTCTCTCTGCAGCAGCTGCAAAGTTCGTTTTGCCTTAAGATTATGTTATGTTTGGTTCGAAGCAAACACACAGCAGACACCTTCGTAGGATCTTTGAATTTAAATGTCGCGTCTCGTCCCCCCCGTCTGTCTCTGTCTCTCTATCTCGGTGTGTGTGTCTCTGTCTCACTTGTGTAATATTATTCGAAATTTAAACTGGAAGCCAACGAGAAGAAAGCCCCCATTTGACTTGGCAGCAGCCTCTTGGCCCTGCCCAGAAAAAAAAGAAGAAAAAAGCGAAAACGATCGAAAGTTAATTAGAAAACCAAGACAAATCCTAGAGGAAGCGTTTGAGACGACGACCCGACCATTGTGTGTGGAACAGAATAAACGTTGCAGTTCTTTTTCTTGTTAATTAATATTATATTGTACGGTTATTATGTAATGTTTTAAAATAGGATTCGAATTGATCGTGTAATTAAATGCAATAACTCTTATGTCTTAACTTATGCCACCTGTGTTTAAGCCAAAATCAACTCTGTTTTTTTTTTCTTAATTATTATTATTATTATTATTATCATTATTATTATACATTTTACGTTTACCTACCACATTTGTACGCCCCCTACCCCTCTTGGCCCCAACATACCAACCAGGCCTGGGCCTATCTGGATCTGGGACACATCCAAGGGTGCAGCAGCACTTGCTAGGCTTGCGGGGCTATGGGCAAGAGTGAAGAAATCAAATCAAAGTGCAGACATATATAGACATTACCGATTACCGATCGATCTACTGTACTGTGTACTAAAAAAAAAAAAAAAGAAAAACAATTATAACAATACTTACGCCTAAGTCTAACAGCAGAATTAATGAAAAAGAGTATCTATCTGATAGTTGTATATAAGTTACACACGCGCCTATATATGCAGATTCTATTATCTATCAGGACACACAATAATTAAAACGTAATTCAAGCAATCGAGGAGAGGTCGGCGGAAGAACAAAAACAAAAAACAGAAAATATGTTGTTACAAAACAAAAGTGAAATCTAACAAATAAAAACGAAGGAAACGAAAGAGAAACGTAAACAATTAATATCGGCGAGGAGAACGCAGTCTTGGGAAGGCGGCAACGTATCCTGGCCCTGTTTTGTCAATAAGTTTGGCCTGCCTGTCACGGGTTACCTTACTTTACCTTTACCTAGTCCAACCGCCAATGCCGGGGGTATTGTCAACGCCAAATGGGGGTGCTCCGCCACGTCCTGCTGTCTGCTGTCTTCGCCTTGGAAACTGGCTGAAGGCGCGCTACGTTTGTTTGTTGATTCCTTGGCTTTTTTGTTTTGGCCCAAGGACCGAGGGACACGGTTTAACGCTCCTGCGTGGAGTTAATCGCGCAATCAAAACAACAACAACAACTGCAGCCAGGAGCCGCCACAACAGCCAGGAGCAGACATGGGTATCTACTTTAAAGATCTATAAAAAACAACAACCCTGTGTGTGTGTGTGTGTGTGTGGTGTGTCAGTGTGGATTGTAATTACTCCTGGCGGTTCGACAATTGCCCTAGCAATTGGGTAGCCTTGGGCAGTTCTGCTCGCAAAACGGAAGCCAGTGAACCCCCAGAAGGGAGACGAAATAGTTTTCGCCAGTTTTTCACCAGTTTTGCGCCAGTTTTGGGCCAGTTTTTGGGGCTTCATTGGGGGGCGGAATTTTCCAGGAATTCCTTTGGCTGAAGCAATTAAAGAAGTTACTCCGATATCGGACAGTGCTGTGCGCTTTAAAGTCTGCAGAAATGTCTTGAAATGCCACCTAAAAATCTTAATTGCATACTTTTGAGCGCCATTTTACGCGATTTTAAACTCAGAACACTCGGTATTAAGGCTTCTCACTCGTACAGGACTTCTAAAAAATATGTAAGTTATTCAAGAAGTTCGAAAAATAATAATATTTCGAGCTTAGAGTACTCACTATTCAAAATTCACTCTGAATTTAAGCTTTCTTTGAATCCTCATTGTTCCGCAGCTTTTCTGGCTATTTTCCTATATAATATTTTATAAAGAAAATGTTTATTATGTGAAAAATTGACTTATTGATTTCTCGTTGCCATGGGAAACAAAAAACTAAACAGCCTAAGTGGCAAAAATATTGTTAAGTAATTAAAAACAAGATACAAACTAAATGCTGCTTTTGTTTCATGACTAAAGATCTGTGTCTGGATTTTTGGCTTAACCAAAACACTCGGAAAACCAAATAAAGGTCACAAAAATCAAACAAAACAACGGATATTCCAAAATATACATACTTACAAATCTTGCACTTAAATTCACTTTGAAAGCAAAGACTTCCCTATTTATTTCTTGAAAAACAAATATTAAATAACAAGAATTTGAAGTATCCTAAAGTACAGATACTTTCCAAATTCCTCGGGCTTTTTGTTTGGTCCTCCAGAGATAGAGAGAGAGTCCGGGAACAGATCCATGCCGCCGGCTTGCCAATCGCGACTGAAGCAATCACCGGCACTGGCCAAATACCAAGGGAACACACATGGCACAAGGACATGGCCTGTCGTCCAGGCCGCCTGTCACATGGTACATGTACATGTCCTGGCACAGGAAATTGCGCCCGGGAGGCAGAGAGTGCACAGAGGAGGCAGCCCTTTTTTATTTTGACGGACTGCCAGGTCCAAACATGTTTGATTTGTTTGCCTTAGAAGTGGTCGAGCTGGGGAGGAGGAACCACAGCCAGAGCCAGAGCCAGAGCCAGAGCCAGAGCTCGAGCCCGAGCCTGGGCCCTTCCTGGCAACCGATATCAACAAATTATATGAAACCGTATGCCGCCGCACATGGGAACGGGTCTAGACAGACGTTTCCCGTATCCCCAAATCCGTGTCCCGACATGCATCCCCCGCCGATAAGGACGACGACGACGACTACGACTAGGACTAGAACCCACAACAATGGCAAATGGAAATGCTAATAAAATTATAGTGCCTCGGGGCCGACAAAAAAGCAGACAGATAGGGGGGCTACATAGACCGGGGACCCCGCTACTTATACGGGTAATCACTAGATAATAGCATTTTTTCTCGAAGGGAGCTCTGGCTCCTCCTCCTCCTCCTCGGGCTCGCAAAGGAGCACGACACAACAAAACAATGGCACGGGGTCGGGAGGGGGCGGGGTGAAAAGTACGAGTACAGATTGAAATCAAAGTGAACACAACAGCAAATGAGTGCACTTGAAGAAACAGGGGCTAAGAAATTCCTTTAGGAGTTATTAGTAGAAAGTTTTCAAGTTTTAGGTGCTTATTTTGCTATACAAAAATCGTTTTAAAATCGATTATGGCCGCTGGTTTCCCATCTCTAATAGGGATGGATGTATCAAGCTTATGCCATTCCTTGCAAGTATTTTCAGGGGAGAAATCAGGATATGTAGCATACTTTTGGACCGCATAAAGGATAAATCATGATTTGTAGCATATTTAGGGAACAGTTCAAGTGGTTTCATATCCCTAGGAATTTCTATGACATGCCCGTATTATATTATGCCTTGGTATAATCCTAGTAATCAGGGATTTTACGGAAATCTTAAGGGTTTTGGAAATCACTTAGAAATATGTTCATTAATTAATGCTAAACATTAAGAAACATTATAAAGTATTGGGAGTAAAATTGGTTTGTAATAATTATTTAATATAATTATAGTATACCTAATTAATAATGAATTATAATATACATAAATACAGGGGTGCCACAGAAATAGTTATAGATTGTGCTACTTAATATTAGGTCTTAAAAAATACGAATTAACATGGAAATTGCATTATAATATATTGCCATGATTACTTTTAGACGCTTTTTAAATTATAAATTAATTAAATTTAAACTATTAGATATAAAGCGATTTCTGTACTTCAATATTATGCAATATTTATATATTTAAAATGGTTACCTAATGTTACAAAGATACTTTCCCTTCCAAAAGTAATAATCCTCTGTAGGCTTCAGCTGTCAAGAAGCTTGTATTTATACTCAAAGTACCGCCCTGAATTGATTTCTCTCAGTGCCTTTGAATCGCCAAACAATTTATGGGCAGAATGTGAACGCTATTACCCATTTCGATGGGCTCCGAATGGGTTTCCGGCGGGTCTGAAAGCGCCGCATTTGCATTTCCAGGCCTTTTGTTTGCTCTGTGTTCCACATTACATAGTTGAAGGGCTTTTCTGGTGGCTCTCCAGGCGCGGAGGAGCGCAAAGGCGCTGGTAGGAGCTGGGAGCTGGCGGGTGAGCGTGTCGACTTTGACACATAAAGTAGCAAACCCACAGAGACACGCACCCGGGTGGCAGGAGGCGGGCCGCCGAGTGGCAAGTGTATATGTAACTGGCAATTTGTGTTTTTTTTTTCTTCCTTTTTTTTTTTTTTGCAGGCAAGGCGGGCGCCGCCGGCAAGGGTCGTTCGCCAACACCGACACCCCAGGCAGGAGGTGCTGCAGGGGCGGCGGCGGCGGCGGCGGCACCCACAGCAACAGTGGCAACAACAGCCGGCGGAGGAGGTGGCGGAGCTGCCAGATCCACGCTACATGCGAGTAGAACGATACTGAAAACGGTATCCGTGTTCCTAGCCAGCGGCAAGCGCAACTCGAGCCACCAACAGTCGAAGGCCGCCGCGGCTGCCTTGCAGAACAAACGGCAACAGCGGCAACGGAGGATGGATGAGCTGAGCGGCAAAATCAATCCCAAGCTGCTGGACAGCCTGCGCAAGAAGACGCGCTTCACCAAGTGAGTGGGGGGGGGCTGCCAGTGGTTGCCCAGTGGCTGCCCAGTGGTTTCCCTTTTATAATCTCTTGCCTCGTCCAGGGACGAGCTGGATGCGTTGTGTCGGATCTATCGCAAGCTGGTGTCCAACTGCCAGTATGCGGCCAAG
Source organism: Drosophila baimaii (assembly GCA_018874675.1). Classification (NCBI taxonomy): domain Eukaryota; kingdom Metazoa; phylum Arthropoda; class Insecta; order Diptera; family Drosophilidae; genus Drosophila; species Drosophila baimaii. The sequence continues at coordinate 36,687 of JAEIIU010047238.1, forward strand.
ACGCTGGCCTCCAGCTCCTCGAGTGCGGCAATAGCCAAGCCACATGCCGCCGTCGAGGTAAGATATATGTTTTAAACAATTTCCCATGAAAAATCTTTTAATTTGTTTATCAAAATGAGTTAGTAGTTATTACCAATAAGGTGTAGTTAAAGGTGGGTTCTAAAAGGTATGTAATAGGTACAAGCGGGCTGTTGTCCCTCTGTCCGTTTGTCCGTTTGTCCGTTTGTCCGTCTGTTCTTTTGTCCGTCTGTCCGTTTGTCCGTATAAACCAGGGGCCGTAATTATTATAAGTTTTATTAAAATAATCTGGAAATAAGAGTAATTTTTAAATAAAAATCCAAAATAATATTTATTTTTTGATTTTTATATTACAAATCGATATAAAGAGTTAAAAAGTGATTAATATTTAAAAATCGGAACAAAATGATAACTCTTATTTACGGTCCCTGGTATAAACATAAACATTTAAGCTTTAGAGCTACCAAATTTATTGATCACATTCTTTAAGGTTCAAAAGCAGATGAAGAATATTTTAAAATATATGCAAATCATACACAAATATAATTTTTAATTTGATGAGAAGTTAAATTAATTCTTTTTAATATTTGTTAACTTAATTAAAGAATTTTTGTACTCAAAGGTACAGCCGAAGGCCTTTGATGCCATGGCTCCTTCCCAGTAGATTAAAGTTTTGTAAACCTAAGTCTACTTTCTGTAATAATAATAATAATGTACTCAAAGGTAGTATAAAATAATGTACAAGAGAATAAAAGTTCTCAAAAATGGTACGAAAATCAAACAAATTGTGAGTATTTATCGTCTCACCCTATTTTAATTCTCTCAGTGTATAGAATATAGAATTATACAATGGGTGCTAAGAAAAAAATAACTAAATGTTGGAACAATTTGAATACTGTAAAAAATGCTACTATCCAAAATCGTGCAAAAATCGTTAAATTAAGAGTTCTTTTCGTCTCAGTCAATTTTAATTCTCTCTGTGTATGAAAAAAGGCGCAAGACAGAGCTATGTTAGTGTGTTTTGGCAGGACAAAAAAAGCTATATACTTGAAATTTAGATAGAAAAAAAATAAACATATAAAATAAATAGGATTGTGCAAGTGTTTAACCCAAATCTGAGTGCAATTGAATGATAATCCTGGAAGTTATAAGGAAATAAAGGTAATCTACTGCCCAAAGCTTAAGCAACATTGTTGTGTTGCCAGCACCCATGATTATTGCTCAACATGTTGCCAGCTGCATGTGACTAGCAACATTATAGAGTGCCTTCAGTTTATACCGAATTTTAAATACCCTCCTTTAACTCATAGATCACAGCTTAAATAATCAAATTCTCTAAATAAAACATAACTTTATTTGAAATTTAATTTCCCTTACTCCCTTGATACACTGTCATTATGCAGGGCATCGATCGCATCGTTTTCCGGGAGCTGCTGCACAGCACCTTCGACATTGTCACCGAGGAGATCCTGATGGAGCGCATCTTCTGCAGCTGGGACAAGGCGCACGAGGGCCTGCCGCTGCGCCTCGAGGGCTGGCTCATTGGGCTGTCGACCTTCTTGCGGGGCACGGCGGCCGAGAAGGCCGCGTTCTGCTTTCGGGTCTATGACCTCAACACCGATGGCTTTATCACCAAGGATGAGATGTTTACGCTGCTAAGGAACTGCCTGATCAAGCAGCCGCAGGACGAGGATCCCGACGAGGGGGTCAAGGATCTGGTGGAGATTGTACTCAAAAAGTTCGATCTGGACAAGGATGGCAAGGTGAGTGTGGCTTGCTCCTGGTCGTTGAGGTTAATAACCTGGTTTATCGCTGAGCAGGTCTCCATGGAGGACTTCATGGGCACGGTCACCGCGGAACCGCTGCTCATCGAGGCCTTTGGCCAGTGCCTGCCCACGGACAGTGCCGTCGTCTCCTTCTTCTCCACTCTGCAGGTCTGAGGTGGGATGTATTTCATTAAATTAAATAAAATCTATATAGGTATTTGTTGAATCTATTATTTATTAAATATAATTGAAAAACGTTGGTGTCCTGGCTTTAATTTGTGTTTGCTTGGGATGTAACCATAATTATGATTAAACTATGTAAGCAAATAATAATTGGTGATTGGATACTAAATAGTAACAAATAAGTAAACGAATAAATAAATATATAAAGAAATAAACAAATTCATAACATTATTAATAACTTCCTTATGAGTTATATAAATATGTTTACGTCATTCTTTATAGCAGCTGTTATTTACGATTATCTCGGAGTATTAACCTTTGTACTCCCGCGCTGTCATTGCTAAACTTCTCGAAATAGTTTATGCTAATTGTGTTATAATTTTGCAATATAATAATTTTATTACAGCAGCAGCACATATGTATATAAACAAATGCAATCGGTTGTTATTATATCGTAAGTTCAACTTGAACCGGGGACCCCGTCGAAGCGGATACAAAAAAAGATACATATACACTGGTAGAAATTATACAAACAAAAACTATTTAAATCTATATAAAATACATTTAAAATTAGCTTATTTGTATTATATATTCTTAAGTTTATAAGTGGGCTTTGTTTAATCAAACTTTTTTGTAAGCAGAGCTCGCCAGAGTGAGAGTCTATCTTTCACACTTTGCCTGCAATGCACTAGCAAGAGCAAGGGAGAGTTTTCTTTGAGCTTTACTTTACTTTTAACTGGAATTTATTGGAAATTCTAGTGTTTTCCTGCACTTAACCTAAAAAGTTATTAAAAATTAATTAATTAATCAATTAAACTATGTCGTATACCTTGGTTTTACTATTGTTTTTCCCCAGTGTACCGATACAGTTACAACAAATTGCAGTGCAGCTAACTAGCTAACGATCCGGGGGCTCCACATCGGATCAAATCGGATCGGAAGGTGACCCCGACCCTGACACATATTTACTGTAATTGGCACGTATCCCCACATTTGGATTCCGCCCCTCCAAGATGCACAGCCACACGGATACAGATACAGCTGCAGCTCAGCTACAGCTACAGATTGGGGCGCTGCATCTGACGGATACTTCAGAGGCGATCAGCAGGCGTCATAACGAATTTTATGCAAGCGTCGGGCAGTGAAAACAATAAGCCAGTCAAGCGCTGCGGTAATGCGAGCTAATTTATTCGATTAGCCAGCTGCGTCCAAACGCAGAAATCCAGTACTGAGAACGGAGAACGGAGAGCTGAGAGCTGAGAACTTGCAACCCAGAGACCAGAGACCAGAACCCACAACCCAGTACCTAGAACTGAGCACTGAGCACTGCGGTATCGCAATTGTCACGAATCTTGTTTATCTATTGGATGCATTCATGCAACAACGCCCAAAGCTAGTCCCATTCGGCGGCATTGTTTTATTTCATTGGGAAGCCTCTCCCTCTCCCTCTCCCCTTACCTTGCCAGCTTTTCACTTGCTCACATGGAAGGTGGACCGGCTCGGATCGGGTGGCTTTGGGGAACCGGAATGTGGGCAAGCCGTAGCCACAAGGTGTCCCAGTTCGAGTGGCCGGAAAGGAAGAGGCTGCCCTTGGCAGTCAGGCTAAGTCGAAGTTCATCCGATTAACAGACTGCGTAGGTTATACATACTATATAGATGCTGGGGATGAATGGGGATTAAAGCTACACTAGCTACACTTGACTACAAAAAACGTGGAAGTATCTGGAATATATATATCTTCCTTTGGGGGAATAATCTCTTACATTTTAGATATAATTTGGCAGCTTAGGAAATGGTCATTATCTGGGAAGGGTTTTCTTGATAATGTAGTAATCTTGGGTTCTCAAATTATTATCCCAATAAATAACCAAGTCATAAGTAAATGTAATATTATTATTAAGGTTCCGTACTATATCATAAACAACAGATGTTCTAAAGAGTAAAAAGCTGTACTGTAGAAAGGGGTGAAGATATGCATAACTTCCGGTTAAAATGGACTAACTTCAAGTTAAAATAGTAAACTATTTATTTATTTATACATATATCTAATTATGTATTATAGTAAACTCCATGCTAAAATAATAAAGGTTACCTAAACTGAACAGAAATTTTGTTAGTTATTATTTATTTATATATGTATTTCCATTAGCAATAAATTGTATGTTAAAATAATTAAAGGTTACCTAAACTCAACAGGAATTTATTTAGTTATTTATTTATTTACTAAATTGTATCTTAAAATAATTAAAGGTTACCTAAACTGAATAGAAATTTATTTAGTTATTTATTTATCTATATATTTAACTCCATTAGCACTAAATTGTATGTTAAAATAATAAAAGTTACCTAAACGCAACAAGAATTTATTTAGTTATTTATTTATCTATTTATGTATCTCCTGTAAATTTAACAAGTAAGAAAAGCTAACTTCGGGCGGAACCGAAGTTTATATACCCTTGCAGATAATTTGT
>JAEIIU010047239.1:0-29606 GCA_018874675.1 Drosophila baimaii
TTGTAGTGCACGTTGTTGTAGTACAGGTCGTTGTTGTGCACGTTGTTGTAGTGCAAGTTGTTGTTGTACAAGTTGTTGTTGTACAGGTCGTCGTAGTGCAAGTTGTTGTTGTGCAGGGCGTTGTAGTGCAAGTTGTTGTTGTGCAAGGTGGTGTTGTTGTTGTACAAGTTTTCGTCGTAGTTTCAGTCTGGTCACAAGGAGGCTTTATGGTTGGAGTTCCGTCTGCTGGTAGAACGTCGTCAATATCCTCTGTACCAAATAGATGCCCACCACGATGTCCGTCGACGCATTTAACAAAACTAGGTAAATTGCAGATTTGGGTTTTCGGATCGAAGTAGAGACCATAAGTGCACTGTCTCCTGATGGCTCTACCACGCAGGCATACATAGAAGCTTGAGCAGCTCTCCGGGTCCGCAAACGAAATGCCATTAAACAAATCCGCGCACTCGGGCTTTTGTGCCCCGCTTAATGTTACCAGTGAACATATTGTGGTCACAAGCGTCAGCCACACAACGTTGTCTGAAGAATAAATAGGAAAGCATTATATTAGCTGTGTTAAAAAAATGCATATTTTTTAACATTTTGATGAAACAATGAATAGTTATGATATATTGGCAATATTTAATGGAACTATCCACTTATTACACAGCCACACAAAGAAAAATTGTTCGGCCCGGGTATGAGATACACATATTCTAAGGTATTTTTAATCCAAAACCTTAGGATGCTGGTCCAGGATAGTTTTTGTTTTTTTGTGAGGCTGTGCTTTGAATATATTTTTAACAAATAAAATGTAGAAAATATCAAAACTAAGAAAAAAAAATACAAAAATATCCTTCGCGAATAATAACACAACAGTTGGAGTCACTTTGAAATCAAACATTTTCGAACGGCAAAACTGTACGTACAAACTTTCATTGTGGAAAGGGACGGGTCCTTTTTTGGTCACAATAAAATAAATTTGTGCTGGTGGGTTGTATTTATAGTCAAAACTGCAAAATTTCTTATCGCCGTTTGCATGGGGTACAGAAGCCACTCGAGACTGACATGGCTGCAAAGTTTAACATCCGCGCGTGCATTGGAATAATGTGTTACTTTCGTTCTCCCTTTCCTCAAGCAATTAGGAAATTAAAAGGGCAAAGATTTTTAGAAAATTAGTATATAAATAAATTAATACATAATATTTATATATACATACAAACTAAACTGAGCGTATGCAGGTTAAAAAAAATATGGGTTGGTAGGCTGCAGTTTAGATTTCAATTCATAAAATACATTATTACTCCGTTAAGCGCTGGAGAAGTATAAACTATTAAGGGATTGGTAATTAAATAATACATATATCTCGTATCACTTCCATGGCATGCACACATAAGAGCCAACCTACACGATATTTCTTAGATATTTTGTAACAAACTGCTTTCCCCAAAGTAGGTATATAGATAGATAGGTACATATAGCCTCACCCTCTCACCGGCTGTGTGTACCATCCTGAATCGTTTTGAAACCCCAGGATTGCTGCTGTCTTCAGCTTTGTCTCTGGATTGGTTCAGAGAAAGATCGTGACAAAGATAGTGTCTCCTGTAATCCTTGGTACCTTGGTATCCCTAAGGCCTCGCTGAATTAGTAGCTTCCAATATGGCGAGTATCACTCCTGGGTTTATTTATAGAATAAATAATGTTTAGGGTTTTAGTCATTGCGACCATTTATTAGCTTACCCGCCGAAAGTCGTATCGCCCTAATTTAAATTAACATATTTTTCTTATAATTGTTTGCTTTGCTAATAATAAAATTATACTTTTTTTATTTGAATGAATTAATCATTATTATTTTTTCCACATTTCATTACATAAATATTTTCCTATTCACTTAAGTACCCTGTGATACTCTACATTGTTTGTTTTCTTATCATGCGCTAAAACAAACAACGCAGATGGTCTTCCTGCCCTTGAACATACCCCATATAAGTGACCATATGAAAAACATTGATTTTCTAGATTCAAACCATAAACTTTCAAGGATTGGCCTTGCGATTTGTTGATGGGCATGGCAAATGCAAGACGGATCGGAAATTGAAGGCTTTTAAATTCAAACGGCACATCGGTTGGGATCATCGGTTGGGATCACGTAAATTACATTCTCCATCAATTTTTTAACAACCAAACGCGTAGCGTTGCACGTTTTTCTTTAATATTTTAAATATTTATCCCTCTCCTATAGCTTCACACTGGACAATGGTATCCGCCAAAGGTCCCCTATTTCAGTTATCCTTTTCCTAACTTCTTACAAATCCTTGACCAACATAATCGCTTTACCAAAAGAAATCAAGTGTACGGCTTATGCGGATGACTTTCACTTACTGATTGAACACAGCCCTAGAAAAATGCCTACTCCTTCACGAATGCCGAAAAAGAAATTGTAAGGCTAATATAATAACTGGCTCTATCAATATCCCAACTACAGACTTTCCCTTACCATAAATAAAAGATATAACTGGCATAATAGGCAACGAGAGAGCAGACAAAGCAGCTAGGGAAACACACAAACACCCACTCATCTACACACAAAATTTCAATACCAAAGACATAACACAACACCTTAAACATCAATTCATCTACAAACAGACAGAACTTCTTAACCAAACCTCCCAATGGTACCTCCACAAAAACAAACTGTCTCACAAAATATAATTTCAGTACCTAAATATAGTATGTCAATCTTGTAAATACTCCAATAGTCCTTAGTAGCTAATGCTCAAGAAAAACAATGTTAGTTTTTTTAACTATACTCTAGCTTTATAAAAATAAATAAATAAATTACGAAATCGTTTAATTTACTCTAGATCCTAGAGTCCTCTTGTTGCAATTTGAATTATTTAACCAATTTAAAAATAGAACAAAAATATAGAAAATTCAGTGATTATAATATAGTAATTTTTAAAGCCAAGACAATGAGACTGAAAGGGATAGCATGATATTGAAAAAGAAAGAGTTTAAATAGGAGGAAAAGTAATGATTACTCAAAAAAAAAAAATGGATTTCATAAGAGTTAAGAGACACAAGGATAATCCAGGATGTATGTTTTATAAACGTACATCAGCATGAGGGGCTAAGTAGTATCTATATGGCTTACTAAGTGATTTATGATAATGGCTTCAACCTTTTGTATGCAACGTTTACCTCAATCTTAAACCTGAAATGCCACTAAAAAAGAACCATGTTCGGTCGAACACGCACACACACACTCTTCTCTTTCCAAATGAATTCAGCGATATGTTTAATGCAAATGTTAACATATTTACGCATTTTTTACTCCAAATACATTCATTTTAATATCTTAAACATAGGATGTGTGTGGGAAACATATTGGTATTTCGCGATGTTTTATTGATGATTGAGTAAGAGGGAATTTGTGTGTTGATTGTGGTATGTGGTATGGTATGTTTGCGGGCAGCTAGCTCCACTCCGATTCCAATTTGAGATTATTCGAAGAAGCAAATCCATATTCATTCGGAGGGAGTGAGATCGGCTTCTGGTTCGTTTTCATTGAGAATTTGCGAAAGCAAATCGTGGAGCGGTTCGAGGATTTTTTTGGCGCCAGCATTTGTGAGATTCTTGTAGTCAAACATATCGTGGTGACTTATGCTACCGTCACTCTGCACCAGACCCTTGTCGATGGCCACGGTCTGGACGCGATTCAATTTCTTTGTCATTTCATTGATCAAATCATTAATGCTGGCATTCTTCTCGCGCAACTTGTTCGGCAGCTGTCCGCGTGGCAGTAGTGACTGTAAAAGGGTTAACAATTATTACAGACATTACCAGACATTATGTACTGCATTGGGCGGGTACTTACCGGAAGCAGGATATAGGCGTTTGGAAGCTTTTGGCGTATTTTCGAGACATTTGCCAGAACACCTTCCGCCACCTCGTTGGCGCTGTTATTTACATTGTTGGTGCCAACGTGCAGAACAACTATTTTCGGATTAACGTTGTCCAGAGCGCCATTTTCGATGCGCCAAAGTACATGCTCTGTGCAGTCATCACGTATGCTAAAGTTAAGGCAGTGTAGTGGAGCGAAATATTGATTCCACGCCTCCCCGTCTTGCAGTGTCTCGAAAATGCAGTCGCCCAGAAATATGACGTCAGGGTCTTTTTCACGGCAGTCGGATAGAAACCGGCGATGTATACTGTGCCACCGCTTGTCTCCGTCTACATCAGGCACAGGCGTGGGCAACACACAGGGATTCATTTTGCAATATTGGGGTATTTAGCATTCGAAGAGAGGCGGCGAAAGAAACCCACAGTACATTACTCTGTGGATTCGTCCCTTTTATTTATCTGAAGCCGCGTGCTTTTTGCCGTGCTTTTATCTTAGCGGGTACATGTAAACAAAAAAAAAGTAATAATTAACTTTAATAACTGCGTCCTACATCAAGCTCTGCCAACTTGTTTTTATGGCATTTACTATCGATAACAAAGTTTAGTATTCGCGACAAGCACTTTGCACTTCCTATCGATATTTAAAAATGCAGGCGCTTTGATTTTGGGTGTTTCCTATTTAGTTAAATATTCAATTTCTAAAAGTATCTCCGTATAGGGAACGAAGCAAAAGTCGGTCGCTGAGTTTTCAAACAAAATCATAATTGCAAGCCATGTATATACCGTTTGTACGTAATTATTTAGCTATAGCCTTAAATTATTTTAAACTGTTAAACTTTTATTTGGCAATCCAAAACGTTGCTTTATACGGACTCTGCAGCCGCACTGGCTTTTTAGTCATTTCAGCTATTTTGGGGCTAAAAGTTGAGCTTGTATGAAACAGCTTTTTTCGGCATTAGATATATTTAGTCATTTAGCCGCAAAGGGAACACCTAATTATCATAAGGAATGCCTGAAATTGCAAAATCCTTCAATTATAATTATATTTATTGTTCATTTATATATTTCTATAACTTACAATTACTATTAAATATAAAACAAAACACCTGGGCTGGCAGAGCACAAGTCAGAAGCTTGCACCAGTGGAAACGTTTTTGTTATCGATAGCGAAGCAACGCCAGTGGACATGGACTAAAGTAATGATTTTAAAGATGCGCAACGATAGGTTAAAGGTCTATCGACTTTGGGCAGGTATCGTCATCCCTATTGTTCCAACCCGTTTTTAGACCGAGAATTGGTATTGATATTTATCTCACCTGTTTCGTGGCATACAAGGACTTTATTTACAAGGTTGGATTTTCGGTGTTTCGATTAATATTCCACTACGTGATAGGAACATAGTCCCGTGACATGAAAAGAGCAAAATAAACAGAAATTAGCAAACATACCCCCTCTACTACACACAATGTAATGTCAAGTGTTTTTGTGAATACATACATACGTACATACATACATATGTACATAAGTACACACATTTAATAGGTTCATTTTAAACAGCGCTTCGAGTCGCAGTTGTATTTACATATGTACATATGTATGAAAACAGTTCTGTGTGATTTAACGAATCGCGATAAGTTTCCACTGCACAGTGGTCCCAAATGCGGCAGAAATGTATGTCATTAGATTAATATTTCACAATCGTTATGAATATTTCAGATGTTGAATTCTAGCAAAAGCTTAGAGAAGCAAAGAGTAAATTATGGGTTGATAGGGTAATTAAATAATACAGAATAAAGGCAACTTGGTGTAAAATACCACAACTTCTCGAAGCTTTGGTGTACGAATCAGATCAGAACTTGCTAATCATTTACATATCAATGTAGAAAACTGGCAACGCAAATTGCTTCCTTTGAAATCCATGTCAAAATTGAACAAAGCTGCCAGAGTCTAAGGTCTATCTTATACACATTTTAACGTGTGGCAGATTCAGATCAATTTTATTCCCTGGTTCGTTTCCAAAAAATATACAATAAATAAAATAATAAAATAAATCAATTTCACGATTTTCTTTCTCTGTTACAGTTTGAACCTTATCGCGGGAAAGCAGCAACCGCTTTTGGTTAGCATCCTGGCTTGACAATGGAAGTGCCGCAGCAAGTACCTGCGACCGAGCTCCCCAGCACATCCTCGTCCAGTGCAGCATCATCCACATCCACTTTGGCCGGCAACGTTAGCTACGACAAGGCCGTGTGGACTGGAGGAGATCTCACGGAGGCCATGTCGGAGGAGGAGTCTTCTACGAGTCAATTACGACAAATTGCATCAACTGATTCAGCAGGCGCAGCCGCCGAGGCCGCATCAGAGGCGAATCCATCGAAAACATCATATTCCTTCACCGGTAACTCTCTTGCTGGCGGCGGCATTTCAGATTTAAAATCTGGCACTGCCTCTGACCAGCCTGGGTCCAACCCGAACGGCGCCGAGAACAAGGACAAGGACAAGGAGGCGGAACAGAACGACGAGTCCCTCTATGAGTGCAACATTTGCCTAGACACGGCCAAGGATGCCGTGGTGAGCATGTGCGGTCACCTGTTCTGCTGGCCATGTCTGCACCAGTGGCTTCTGACTCGCCCCAACCGCAAACTCTGCCCTGTGTGCAAGGCGGCTGTCGATAAAGATAAGGTTATACCGCTGTATGGTCGCAACAGCACGCGTCAAGAGGATCCTCGGTAATAACCATGATAGTAATTAATCTTCAACCTTGGCCACTAATTAACCCATTTTATTGCAGCAACAAAGTTCCACCACGTCCACCCGGCCACCGCACAGAGCCAGAGCCTGCCCCTGGCTTTCCTGGATTTGGTTTCGGTGATGGTTTCCACATGTCATTTGGCATTGGTGCCTTTCCCTTTGGCTTCATAACATCTTCGCTAAACTTTGGAGAACCGCGTCCGGCTGGTAAGAGTCTCCCCTCCATCCCCTAATCCGAGGGAAACAGATCAGTAATACGCACCTTTCTCCCATCAACAGCCGCCAATCGGGGCACAACGCAATACGAGGACGAGCAAACCCTTTCCAAGCTGTTTCTTTATTTGGCCTTTCTGTGCATCGCATGGCTGCTATTCTCATAGCCAGTGGCGGGCGAGGCGCGAGACAACTCGCAAATAGCAAATAGCAAATAATCAATATTGAAATCTGATGTATTCGAAGCGGGCGAGCTGGTGTTCTGCGAAGCCATCTCTGTCCCAACAATTCTGTCATGCAAGTCGTTGTTGATTTTGGGGAAAGAAACAAATTAATTACTTTTTACTCACACTTCGAGATGATGGACGGATGGATCTGCATTCTTTGGCTGGCTAGTTCGTTTTTTTTTAAACACCGAAACAAGGCGGGTTGTGAATTCGCTAGAGGAGGCCTCTCGCACCCAACCCACAAAATTTTTAAAATTCAAAACGCGTTTCCTCCGGTATAAGTTGTCGCGGATACATACGGATTGTTTTCGGAAATGTGTGTTGTAACCAAAATTTTAAATACATATATATATATATAAAACTTAAAAAACAGGCTCTGGTTTTTCATATTCCAAAGTTAATACTACTTATTATATTTTATTAACTGAATGTTGGCGAGGGTTGAGGCAAAGACGCTTTATTTACTAAGATTCTGCACGCCATACGATTTATTTTCATACGCATCTTTTGTGCTAGACCCAGCACTGGGTCCAAGGCTCACGAGCCAGAAAGAGAAAGCGCTCTGCAGCCGGTCACTCTCTTGTCGATATACAGCGGAAGACGACGACTGTATTCACGAATTCTCACGCATTCTACATTTTTACGCACACATGCAATAGCATTCTATTTTTAGATTACGCTCTTAACTTTGTGAGAGCGGAGAGAACGCGATTTTTGCCAGGAACCAAAAAATTGCTTGCATATAGGAATTCAAATGTTTCGTCGTTACTCATCTTAGTAGTTCAAGCGAGTAACGACCAGTAGTCGAGTTTTGGCGATATTTAGATAGCGGACCCACAATCTTCAGGTTTTTTAATTTTAATTTAGTTTCTGATCTTTAATAAGTAAAATTCCTAAGGGAACCGTTATGTCCGCCAGAGAATGGGGCTATATTATGGCCTATAGTAATATATGCTAGAACATATACCAAATTAAACCGATATCGGGGAGTAATTAGAATATTCTTGCATAACCCAAATGATTATGGCATTTAAAAGTCAGAAACGGCGAAAAAACCATAATAAGCGTTTTTTTATGTTAAAGTCATCGAATATAGCGGCCAGTTGCGCCCATTTAGCCAAAACAGTCGATTTGATTATCTTATCATATTATAAGTATTATATTAAGTGTAGTATAGTTTTGAAACACAGTTTATATAATGACAAATCTTCCGATTCGAGGGTAATGTGGCTCCAGTGGCTGCCCAAAGTCCACAACACCGTTTCAAACGAGTTGTTTTGTTTATTTGTGCTATCGTAATGGTAACTTGCAAGATATTTTACTGGAAGTCCCTTGTCCGAATAAGATAATCACCAGGTCAACTTTCAGTAACGCAAATTAGCTTTCTATATTCCTGTAATCTGTCCGAACGTTTATATGGTGACTATCAGATATAGTTGGCCGATTTTATGTAAGAAAAAATACAAAATAATAATGTTCTTAACGTTTTCAAATAAATTTAATCAGTGATTTAATTGTCGAGTTCTTATATATTCTGCTCACTTAAGGGGTAACATCTTGTTAGAATTAAGGAAACATTTATTTGTATTTATTTTTCGTAATGTACAAATTTTAGTAATGTAAAGTCAATCCTTTTGCTATTATTTAAGTTAAACCCATAATTGCAAAACTGTGATTTAAAAGATGGTGACCAAGATTTCTCAAAGATTTTGACAAAAATACGGCAAAGTAAATGTTATTTTCTAAAAAGCCTCACTTAAAACAAAAAAAATGTATAGTTTTTTCATTCCACCATTAAAATAATTACTACATTTTAAATTTTTTAACGAAACCCGTTTTGGTCACCGTAAGGAACATTTTTGTAGGGCTAGATACACCATTCCATTTTAAAATATGCTACATCTGGCCTTAATTAAACTAAACTGGCTACACTGTTTTGGCAGGGAGTTCCGGGGTTCTATTAATAATAGCTCTCACATTGACGCAAAAGAAAATTAAATTTTCTGAGCAGGAACTTTATTTGTCCGAGAAATTTTAACAATGGCTTTTGGTTCTCTGTCTATTTGGCTCTTAGCTTCCTCAGCCTTATCCTATATGTTTTACGGATTTCAGCTTTCGTATTGCACGGCTTTCATATTTTGATCCTGTCCTATTAATCATGGATACTTATCATTCATGTTTTACGACGTGGTCATAATGAATTATAATACAACGATTTATTTTTACTTAAGAGTTCAAAAAATAACTATTTGTTTCTGATAAATAATAAATAAATCACTGAGTTTAATCAATGTTCTCGCATTTTGACGATAATTTAAAGAAAACCCCACTGATTTTCTGAAATAAACTAAGATTTTGTTGTCTTTTTATTTGTCAGGGACTTCATTTTGCGATTCCACCTACTGCATTTGGTTCCTACTCAGTATTTCAATAAATGAGACTGATATTCATATTCAATTAGCATTCATTAAAATTTTGTAGTCCGCACCATTACAGTCACATCTCAACTTTGCATTGCAGTATGTGAGAAACAGAATATAATGGAAAGAGATGAGCAAAAAAAATAGCTAACAGGTGACAGCACTAATTCTTTCGTTCTACTTTGTCCACACCGTGTGCGTGTGGCGGCAGAGAAATGTCATGACCCCCGTAAATAGGGCCGTGCGGACCACTGATATACATGAATGTGAGTACATAACATATGATGAATATGCAAGTGTCCCTTTCATGTTTTCGTGCAGGTGGGACATCTCTCAAACGCAGTAGGATGTTACTACACATACATACATATATAATTTAAGGTACAGGATACATATACAAATGTAACTAAATTTTAGATTAGATCGTGTCGTTTTCGGGAATATTATTGCTTTCATTATTAATATTTTCGTGGTCACTTTCATTATTATCACTAGTGGCATTTGGGGCGGCGTCATCGCTAACAATACCCTCAGAATTTGATTCTGGCGCCGCTCTGGATCTGGATTCGCCGCCAGCGGCATTCATGAGACGGCGATACTGATGCAAGCTGGCCAGTATGCGAATCATTATCTGGGCAGGTACGGTGATTGTATCGCGCGTCTCCACTAGCATAATCTCGTTGCTTTTGATCAGCTAAAAATAAATGTATATATGTGTTTATTAATATATGTATATACTGTAGCTCTGATAATCTAAGCAATTACTTACCCCGGCACACTCCAACTCATCGAACTGCGGCTCGGCAGCGATCGGTGCCCACAACTTGACATTATAGTCAATGCCCGAGCTGAGCAGGTAGGGCAATGTGGGATGCGGCTGGACGCGATTAACCACACGATTATCGGCCAGCAGGGTCTTGACCACCTTTCCTGTGGCCCGGTTCCAAATGAATATGTGACCGCAATCGGAGCCGGACATAATGAAGTCATCGCCCCAAAAACTAGCGCCCTTCACCATAGTCCTTGAGTTCCGATGGCCACTGAACGACATTATAACGTAATCGAATTTCTTAATGGGAAACTGATGGGCCCCTCCTTCATTGTTCTGGCTCTCCGGACTCTTTGGGAGATCTGTATATGAAGTATATAGTATATAATAATGTAGCTGGGATATGGCAAAGGCGCTTTACAACTTTGTGAGAGCGAAGAGAACGCTATTTTCGTCTGGAACAGAAAAATTGCTTGCATATGGCAATTTAAATGTATGGTCGTTACTCATCTTAGTAGTTTTAGCGACTTTGGTCATGGAATCTTCATTTGGACTTACCATCATTGCTTGCTATGCGGGACGGTGGACTGCTGGGCACTTGCCCGCTGGCTGTGGCTGTAGATGCATTCGCCAGGGTGCGGAAAACGGCATTTTGCCACGACATGGGACCATTACGATGACCATTACTATTGCCAGAGGGGGCTGGTGTTGCTAGCTGTGCTGCAGCTGGTGTTGCTAGCTGTGCTGCAGCTGCTGCTGCTGCTGACTGTGCCTCTGTCTGTGCTGCGGCTGGCTCTGCTGCTGCCGCTGTCTGTGCCGCCACACCAGAGGCCGGACGCCTTTGGCTGGGGGAGTTCAGCATGCGAAATATTTCGTCGCTGAGACGACTCAAGACCCCAGGCTCCAGAGCGGGACGTGCCTGGCCTATGTTGGTCTGGTTAAGGCCCTGGTCTCCCACCGCCAGGGAGTTGGGTCCGGTGTCCGACCAATCGCCACGAAATCGCAGCCTCGGCATTTGCGGTTCCGGGTCATCGTCGCGCCGCATCTTTGGTGTATAGCATCCGCTTTTCAGCAGCTCCGCATCGCTATAGCCGGCATGCTTCAGATCGAACAGATACAGCTGCTCCATGGAGTAGCTAACCAGCAGCTCGGACTCGTCCGGACTAAACTTAACGCACGTGGGACGGTAGTGGCGACGCGTATACTCCATGGGTATGGGATACGCCTTGTATGGCATCATGGTAGAGCTCGAAACAGGCACAGTGCCCTCCGATCCAGCGCCTCCAGCCAGCATGCGTCGGTCATAGAGACGCACTATCGAATCGGAGCAGCCTATAGCCACGCTATGGTGGCTGACAGGAGCCACATCCATGGCCGTCACGGCACAAGGGGCCGTGATGAATATATGCTTCTGGCACACGCGCTCGGAGCAACTGGAGGACACACGCAAGTCAAAGCAGCGGACTGTGGCATCCTCGCCGCAGCTGAGGAAGCTGCGTGGGGTGTCGGGCAGTGGCAGGACATCGAAGGTGCTACCGAATTTGTGACAGTCAAAGGTGTTGGTCGTGGGCCCGTTCTCACCGACCAGGCCACAGTCCGCCCCCGCACTCCTCCTGGCGGATGGACGATACTCGGCCAGGAACTGGGTGTGCATAACGAGACCCTCGCCAGAGCAGGAGACAATGGCGCTGTCGTTGGAGTGCGGCATGAAGCGGGCACTGAAGATGTGATGCTTGTGCTGCGTCTTGCTCCTGGCCAGCACCCGCCCGCTATGGGCATCGGTAACGACCAAATGGTTGTCATCGGAGCCCGAGACGATGAGTGTGCCACTGGCGTTCCAATTGACCGTGTTCACGCACCCATTGTGGACGTTATGGGTCTGCAGCAGCCCCAGTCGCTGCACAAAGCTCAGCGAGTCTGCGGAACGGAATAAAAGCGTATTTAATTCATTTTTGCATAGCACCGTCGGACGTCCTACTTTTGCAGCTGGCCTGCAGGTTGCTTTGGGCTCCGCTGGCCACGCTGTACGGATAATCCTCAAGGCATTGGTGCACACTACGGCGCAGTTGCGTTGGTATTCTTTTATTATCGCCCATCGTCTGAGGTCGTAGTCGTAGTCACAGCAACTGACGACCAAAGCTGCAAGTGTGTAGAATATAAATATGTAGTATGCACTTGTAGTTGAGTTCCCAGATATAAATAAAATATTGCCAAGGTGCACAACAATTGAGCAGAATAATAATAAAGGAGGGCGAACCATTACCGGGGGCTAACTACACTCTTGTCTAGCTGTGTGTTGGACTTTAATTATATAAATTTCATTTTAAAAACACGAAAAACCTTTGGAAATTAAATTTGAATTGCTCAATTGGCAAGAGTTGTGACTGCGACACGACTCCGATCCGCTCCCTCCACTAGTATCTGCGGCTTACCTAATTTGTATCGTAGGGATACATAGAATATGAGACCACAATTTTGGTTTTCCCGCAAAATCAGCAGATTTCTGTTTTATTTCGGCAACCGTCAGTACGATTGTTCATTTACTATCGATATGTAGTTCGTGCAATAGTTTTAATAGAGCGTGCTCACTTGTCAGAGGTTAGATAACACATGTTCACACTTCGAATGCGAGAAATATCGGCAACAGGTGAACGATAAAATAAGCTACCCTTGCATCAGGATTCTTCCTATTATTCTGATTTGATCCGGAATTTTACTCGTTTTTTTCCGCCTTTATCTGCTTATTGATAAGTTATCTTACGCAAGTAGCACAAAAAAAAAGTTGTCTTTGGAAATCTCAAATAGCGAGACATATAACAAACAAACCACAATTTTTTTAATATCATTATTATTATTGCATTATTTTTAAAACCAAACATGAAACAGATGTCTATTTCAAATTCTGTTTCGACCCAATGAAAAAACATATAACGGATTTTAGCATTTTCATGCTATAGGTGAAATCAAGAAACTAGAGACAAACAAATAATTAATTTGAAAAGCTTTTGTAATAAAATTAGTAAAGTATTGCCAAATACTGGCCATTTGATTATCGTTGTGGTGATGAGTCACGATCGAGTCACGATCGATTGTTTCTTATCGATAACTTGCAGAACTCAAACAATAGTATCGTTTACTTGTAGCATTTGATATTCTAAATATTATTGTATACAATTTTAACAAGGGAAGACCCAATACCTATGCAAATCCGCATACTACACCTACATTCTCTTAGCATATAATGGTGGACAGGCTCTCTGGCTCTGGCTCTGGCTCTGGCTCGTCCTTATCTTATCGCGCAAGGTGGACGCGACATGGGACTGCTGTCGAAACTTATCATTATAGAAATAGTGAAGCAGTATTATATTGCTAACTCATAGTATTGATAAACAAAATAAAGCCACACGCGCATAATTAACAAAGAGGGCCCAAACTGCAGCCATGTCCAACATGCCCACCACGTCCACACCCACATCGGTGAGGAAGCTTAGTCAGGAGCGGACTCGAGAATGGTTGGCCTCACAGGCTACAACGTCGGCGGACGAAGAAGAGCTGGAGTCCATAGCCGAATCATCGGTGGTTGACAGCCTGGACTATGAGTACTCGGAGTACACCCAAGACCCGGAAGATGATGACGACAACAATAACACTCTCGAGGAAATAAGCACCATAACACTGGGCACTCAAATCCGTGAGTAGCTTAGCCCTTATATACAGACAATGGGTTTATTGGCGGTGTATGTACATATGTATGTACATATGCATATAACATTTTGTTTTTGGCGCACAAAATTTAATTCTAAGTTTAGGTTTTATAAGTGGAAGGTCAGAAAAATATTTATAATATTGTGAAATAGAAACCTGGTTGCATTGGGTTGGTTAAAACTTTTGAATAAATAAAGAGCACCAATATCTTCAAAGTTTTAATAATCATATTTATGTACATATGTACATATGTATGTATGTATGTATGTTAAGGAAACAGCTTTAGTGCGCATCGTTTAGCAAGGCCGTTAACCATTTCTTTGTAAGCTCTTAACTTTTAAGGTTAGTACGCACACCGGCGACAAGTGTTTGTTAGCCATGAAAGTGAGCGAGAGGCCATACATATGGACATTGTGTTTATACAATGCAATTCACCTGACATTGTTTGTTAGCTTGGGATCAGCTGTAACATCAAAATACTTAACAGAACAAGACCACTGTTAGAGAGAGTCTCCAATATAGATATATCCTATATGTATGATATGTATGAATGAGAGTCCCATCTATAAATCCATATTAATCATCCTTCAATTTCCAATTTTAACCCCAACAGCAGGGAACAAACGCTCCGTCATCAGCGGACTGCGGGACTTGATGAACAGCATCAACAGCATACAGACACTGGGCAACGTGAACATCAGCAACTCGACAAACGTACATATCGGCAATGTGACCAATATTAATGGCAACATACAGATCATAGCAGACACCTTAAGCCGGCCGCGAAAAGAGGCCAGAAGGGTATCCCTATCAGATGACCAGGACGAGGCCGAGGAGAAAGTGCGTTCGGATGTGTTTATTAGTAGCCAAAGTAAGTCAATCTTCAAGATACTGCTGTCACATGCATACTCGTATCCGTTTAACTGATATATAATGTGTTTCAGAATTCAAAATACCAAAAGAGCTGTGTTCGATAATTCCCCGGCACTCGTGGCTGGCACAAAATCCCATGGAAGAGCCACAAAATCTACAGTTACCCGTAAAATATGTGGTCATATGTGAGTAGCACCAAAATATATGTTTAATTTAACCCATACTAATTATTAGTGGCTGTTGTTACCATAAAATCAAAGTGGTAACTTTAACTGAAACTGGTAACTCAATTAACTAATTCTAATCACATGGTTCCCTTTTATTTATTACACTTTTTTATTTCCTTAAAAAAAACATTTACGTATCATGCCTTTTCTTACTTCATTTATTGTTTTACACATTACTTAAGTAAAGTTTTTTATTATAAGTTATTAACCTTGAGAACATACTCTTTCCCTAATAGTACACACGGCCACAGAGAGCTCAGAGAAACGCGCAATTAATGTCCGTCTTATCCGTGATATGCAGGTGAGTAAATCGTATTTCCCGACAAGTAAGAGTATTATAAATAAGAAAACGTTTTCACTTAAAAAAGATTGACCAAATATTTCTTTTTAAAAAACGTTTGAACGGAGTCTATGCTTGAGACACTCACTCATGTCGTTAGACCTGTCTTCAGATCTAGAATTCAACCTTGTTTCGCCGTCCCTTTTTTTCTCGGAATAGGAGCTCGCCTTTTGATGAAATATCCTTTGGACATCGAGTGGAATAAGTTCGGATATCAATTAAGGGATCTAAAGCCTAAATACCTTATTTTCCTCTATAGTTAGTTAGTTAGCTTGCCCCAGGCATTCTTACTGTTCCTAATCAACTCGTGTTTGGTCTAGTCTAAGTGCTTTTCAATGCTCTTCTTCATAAACACATTGAAGGCACTGGTCTCCACCTGTCCAAGGGAATACTGACTTTTATCGTTTTAATTAATTAATAAATTTATATAAAACAAATGTTCTTACTAAATTTTTCGAAAATTTCAGCAAAATTGTATTTTTAAATTTGCTGTAGATTCAATACAGAGAGAACAGAAGAGGTCCTTAGTTTTTCTACGTGCACACCATAAGATTGATGTGCAATTTGTTTTTATATCTTACTAAACTAATAAATAATAATCATGGGTTAGGCACGCAGGCAAACAATCTTGGCAGTTCGCTTGTATTGCATTCCCTCGCATTCTTTTACCAATGTATTTATATTTTCTTTATCGCACCTATTATCGCACCTTGTTTTCGCAAGGGCCACTTGAGTATACTGACCGTAGTGCATCAACTTCCGAAGACGTTCTGCAAGATACTCGCACTTGTGTGCTAAAAACGTTCGAAGAAAATGAAGTGTAGGAACAACAAATAGCAAAAAGGATATTAGCAATTTTACATTTACTCCCACTTCTAAACCAATGAAAAAGCTCTATGTTGTTTTAAAGAGCTTTACTTTTCGTACAAGTATTGGTTCTGGTCGGATTATCGTACAATGTTCAATTCTACGACTCTACGGCTCTCTACGGATTTGCGCATCACACTCTCGATGCTCAGCGTCACTACGTGGACCTACTTTTTAGATCTGAAAACCTTTTCTGATTTGTCCGCTGCTTTTAATGCCTTGAACTACTTTTATTATATTATTTTTTTCCTCGTTGCTCAATTGCAATAGCGCGCTCACTCGGTGCTCATCGTCACTACGTGGACGGCCGTCCACAGTGATATCCAGGGCCTAAATCGTTGTATGCTTAATATAAATTCTTGAACCTTGATTGTCTATAGGGTTTTTATTTGTTTTCTTGGTAGTACTAAAGTCGCTTGAATTACTAAGATGAGTAACGACCACACATTTAAATAGCCATATACGAGTAATTTTTCTGTTTCTGATAAAAATCGCGTTCTCACGGTTCTCACAAAGTTAAGATCGTTAAAATCTAAAAATAAAATGCGCTTGCAAGAAAGCCTGGATCCAGCGCTGGGTCCAGCACGAAAAATGTGTGTGCTAAAAAGTTGTATGGCGTGCGACATCTTAGTAAATAAAGCGTCTTTGGTAGAACATACGTATGTTACAATTTAGACTTTATCCTTACCGCTCGTTTCTTAGTTTTAAATCAACATTTGTTTTCGTTTTTATTGCAGTGCTTCCACATAGAATCAAGGGGCTGGAATGATATAGCTTACAACTTCTTAATTGGCTGTGACGGCAACATCTACGAGGGCCGCGGCTGGCACACGGTCGGAGCCCACACACTAGGCTACAACAAGCTGTCGCTGGGGATCAGTTTCATTGGCTGCTTCATGCGTGAACTGCCCACGGCAGACGCACTGAACATGTGCCGCAATCTGTTGGCCCGAGGCGTGCAGGAGGGCCACATTGCATCCGATTACCGACTTATTTGCCACTGCCAGTGCAATTCGACGGAGAGTCCGGGCAAGCGGTTATACGAGGAGATGCAGAAGTGGCCGCACTTTTACAATATCGAAAAGGAGGAGCAGTGACTAGAGATGTGAGCACACAGGCGTGAGATAAACACACATTTTATATTATTGTTTTGTATTTTGATACATTTTAGAAATAAACGCAGTTTTGTTTGAAAGTTTTTTTTATTAATTTTCAGTTGGTTTTTTTGTTTTTCGAAATCATTGCAGCTTTAACAGGCGATGGGTATTCCTACGGCTGGTATTACCGCCAAGAGAAGAGCATCTACGATTCCGACTGGGTTTGGCGTGCTGCGTGTGGGCGAGAAGGAAATACGTTAGTTTTTGTTTGCATTAAGGGCCGTTACATCAATCAAATTGCGGCGGTACATCAATCAATTTTGAACTTATAGTAAGTTAGGCCGGGAAAAGGGTTTCGGAAGTGGTCGCTGATCAAAGTTAGAGACACTTAACAGACACAAGTAAATGGTTTTAGTTGAAAATGCAAGGCAAACAACAGGAGCGGAGCAATTGGGATAACCCTTGCGTTAGCAGGGACTTACACCATTCTTTTAAGCCTACAATTGTTGGCAGAATACTTAGGCCTTTTCATCTGTGAAATATACATGAGAATATGATGCAGTATTTTTATTTAAGGGTCAAAATCTAATGTCTGCATTAAGATGAGTTGAGTTCCGAGTCTAAATCCGCTTTAGTTTATGTAATGGACTCTTGGCCGGGCCATTTCGGCGACAGCCTAAAGTTGCACAATCGAAAGGACTACTCCCACAAAGGATGGTACTTACGGGCTGGCCTGCCGTTGGCCCAGGGTGTGAACTTCACATGGCTTTCGTTCCGCTTGGCGGCGTCCACACGCAGTTCTGTGCGTAGGGCCTCTCGCAGAACGCGGGCCGCAATGTTCGAGTATTGGATGTAGCTGCAAATGGAATCCATTACGTAATGTGAATCATTTTTGACAGGTGCGCTGCGCTTGCAGGTTCCTCAAACAGCAGCCATCGCATTATAGTGCGCCTGACACTTATATAATGCTTACGTTATTCCAGCAGCTCTCCAGGCAGTCATTTCGATCAGATTGTTCGTACAATATTTACGCCAGAAAAAATATTCACTCCAATTCAACGACTACAGTGCGACCGAGCTCGATAAATA
The DNA here is from genome assembly GCA_018874675.1 of Drosophila baimaii. Lineage (NCBI taxonomy): Eukaryota > Metazoa > Arthropoda > Insecta > Diptera > Drosophilidae > Drosophila > Drosophila baimaii. The sequence continues at coordinate 18,461 of JAEIIU010047239.1, forward strand.
AAAAGGGCCAGTTCGACTGGCGGAAATATACCAGAATAAATACTAGGAAAATACCTGAAACACTATTACACTGTTCTCACAGTTCGGCATTTCTTAAAGTTATTTTTGTGTTTTAATTTTTTGGTATTAATAGAAAAATCTTAAAGTAGCCTATGAGTTAAATCTTACGGCTTTTCGTCGATTAATATAAATCGCTATAAAATGATTTATTAGATTTTTATAGCACATCCTAAACATTTATTAAAAATTCAATTAGTTCCCCCGTGATGGGAGTAATCACTGTAGACGGCAGTCCACGCAGGGACGAAGCGCACCAGGAGAGTGTGTCTTTATTTATTTATTTATTTTATACCGATTGAATGGCAATACAGACAGAACACCATGATTAATAAAAACAGCTGTTAAATTGTAGATTTTCTCGGCAATCTAATGTAAAATTACTCAAAAACACAATGTTTTGATTTTTGAGTCTGAATCCGAATATGAGTCCATTTAACCCCATAAGATCATATTTTTTTTGTGTAGCTATGTTTCTTTCAACAATTCCAATCGTTCCTCCAAAATATGTTGGGTGGAAATACCACATAATGCTATGTTGTCTGACGTCGCAAATCGATAGTATCCAATAATAAGGTCGATATTTTTTTGCCACTCTGTTACTACTTATATTTTTTGTGGTTGTGAATTATGGTCATACTGAGCTGTGAGGAACAGTAGTAGATTTTTGTGAATAAATATCGTCCTGAAGGGTTTATTTAAAAAATATATTGATTTGATTTGCCAATTCTCATTAGTGCGTTCTTTTAAATTGAGGAACAAAAAGGTAGAAAGTAGTAATATGTGCTATGAACGAACACAACCTCAAAAGTTTTAATGGCGTGGCTTTTTTATCCACTCATGTGTACATGCGTGCGTGCACAAGTCAATCTGAGAAATAATCCATTTTCCTTGTTTAAGATAAAGCCATTTGCAAGTTCAAAAGATACCTGTGAAAAGATATAGGAGTGACACGTATAAAATTATGCATTACTTTTGTTCATAAATATATCTCTATGTATGTACATATGTATGTATGCACATAGGGCTACCTGAGTGTGAATACATGTGTACATTTAACTTTTTTCTTTTTTTTTTCATCGTCGAAACAGTTGTATGCTTGTACATGCGCATTCATTTTATTAAAACGCTCGTATTTTATTATTTTCAGAATAGAGTTGACTGCAAAATTCCTGCGATAGCGCATTAAGCGTCAATATACATCTGGCACGGGATCACTGCTTAAACTTGGCAATTTTTGTTGGCAGTGTAATTACATAGTTTTGTTTTCGCTTTATATTTTCGAGTCGACTTGCAATTGACTTTAGAAAACCCGATTGTGCTTTATATTTGTCTAATTTGCGAACTGGCAGTGCGCACCCCAAGGAGGGGAAACAAAATCTTATATGACTTTTGAAAGATTCTTTGGTGAGTATCTAACGAGTAATATTGCCTAATATCGTCTTAATATTGCCTAATATCGTCTTAAAATTACCTTATGCAAGTGAAATTAACTAAATTAAATACTTACAATGTTGCTACCAGGTATGTGTAGCAAATGTTGGACTGGACACACAGTTTTGACGTTTTAATAACCAGGGTTGTCTTAGTTGTACATATTTTGGAGAAATGGTTCACATTTATTTTTATTATTAATTATCGATAATGGTATAGTGTGGTATTATTCGGGTCATTGTTGCATACAAAATGTAAATAAAACACAACTTAATACAGACAGACACACGGAATTGGATATTACTAATATATTTTAATATTTTGTATTAAACATAAAATTACACATACAAATTAACACTTTTCCACTTTTAAATCAATCCAATTTTCCTAATCGTCTTTGTTTTTTGAGCTAAATTTATCACAAAATCGAATTTGGTTCTAAATTTGAGAACTACTATTTACTACTTCTATGACACTGGTAAGACAAAAGGTAATGAATGAATGAATTCTATAAACCCTTTATATCAACGCTTACTTGAATGTATAAAGTTTGCGTTAACTAAACTCACCATTGCAATGCATTGATTGCCATCGTATATATATATATTAGACTACCTTTTCAACTTATCTTCTCTTACGGATCGAAAGTCTACACTTCAACGACCAATGTTCGTTGTTGAAGGTTTATTTAGTCGGGGAAAGCGATCTGCGCAACGTGGAACTTTATAGAACATTCAAAAGGGGGTTTTTAAGCTGGCGACCGTGACAAGTATCAATACCGATCCTAATAAAGAACATAGAGACAAATAGAGAGATAGATAATATTAGAGTGGATCAGCCACTAATGTCATAATGATTGAAGAGTCCCGAAATAATACAAAAATGATAACGTAAACACCAAAGAGAAATGTCAGCGACACGCTCTCATGTCGGATGATTAGTTTACGGGGAACGAATGCTATTGAGTTGCAATGTATACAAGTATGGATGATTCCTGGTAGTTATGTTTATTTTCATTTGTTATTCATCGTCACCATCACCACTGTCGCAGCCTGGGCGGCTCCCCATTTTCATTGGAATCGCATTGCCTGTCGCCAGTTGGTCCGTTTTTAATTTCATTTGAAGAGACGACAGTAGAAAAAGCTTAGGCTGTGGCTCAGTTAGCGTCTACAGCTGTCCCGATCAAGGCTTGATCGCTGCGATTCCATTAAAAAAAAAAAAGTGTGTAACCAGTGAGAAAAAGTGTGGACGGATTTGCTTCGTCCCCTGCATTTTTGGTGTTTTGTGTTTACTAGTCAAGTATTCCTTGACTTTTATTTTTAAACTTTAAACTTAAATCAAAGACTGGGCATGGAGATTTATGTCAGTTTAATCCATTCCCATTCAGGTGTCAATTGAAGACTTGCTTGGGACATATACATATTATATCTGCCCCAAAAATTCTCTGTGCTTAAAAACTTCATTTCGTGGTTAATCTATTCTAATTTTCAAAAGTTCCGAGTTCAAAAGTTTATCTCCTGGGCAGGACCATTTTGGCAAGCTAAACAATAACACATCTGTTCAATTGATTGCATCAAGGACGGATCTGCAGAACCTATTTTTCATGTGGTCTAAATTTAGTTTGATTTTCGTGTCAATAATGCTTTGCATTAAATGGCAGTCTTCAGTTTAAGTTGGAAGTTGTTGGCCGGAGATAAGATATATACGAACAGACATCAGTAAAAGACATTTGACGTTATTGTATTGACGGTAGCATATAAACATCTCTTCATGTCTCTATGTGGGCGCATTGTGGTGGTAAGAGATATCTAACATTTGGATTTTTTTTGCATTATTTCAAGTAGTTATGTTAGTCAATGATCCAATCTTATTATTTTAATTACCTTTTATTTTATTTGCAGAAACACCAGCAAAAAAAGCAGCACCTCTCATTCCACAAAAACGGAGTAAAGGGTTCGAACTGTGCATGAATTCAAAAGGGCGAACCATAAGTCACCGGTAAGTTTACACCTATATCGTCCATATATATCCTACATTCTGTGCCCGGAATTGGGCATCTTTAAGGTCTATGTGCAAACATAACCTAGCGCTTGCTTTGTTTCTCTTTGTTACGGTTAAATGTTCTCAGTTGAACTTTTCTTTTCACGCTCTTTTAATGACATCTAATGGGAAAGGGGTGTGGGTCGAGGGTTTGCACATTGAAAGTCAGCAGATAAGCAGAAACGGTCTATATATAACTCTTGTTAATAGCAGAAAAAACTTCAAAGTAGTTGTATGTATTTAATTAAAAGTTTAAAAGTATTTAAAGTTCTATTAAAATGTATGACACCGCGCTTGGGTAGCTCATGAGCTAGTGAACAAAAACGATTTGTTTACCAGACTCTGACTGAGTGAGTGAACATGTTCCTTTCAGATTGTTCTTGTTTGTTCAATTGTTCAATATTTCTCACTATGCTCTTTTTATCAGCTGTTCAATTTGTTCATTTTTGTTTAGCTGTCTAATCTTTCTCAGTTGTTCAATTTATTTCGGTTACTCTTCTTAGCTCACTGTTCTATTATGTTATGCATTAGGAAGTTCAGTTAAATATAAACAATCAATACTCTAAATATGATATATACCCTGGCTTAAACGTTATATGTAACCTATGCTATTTTTTGAGTCGTTGAAATGCAGTACACAGTACTCTGTTTATAAACAGTGAACAAGTGAACAACTGAGAACAAGTGATTAATATGAGTTAATTCGTTAGAAAAAAAAAGAACAAGTGAACATGTTTACCAAAGAGAACAGTATTTACCAAACACTAATGTACATTCATAAGCCAAGTACGGATAGATGACACTTGCTTCGGGTCCCATCCATTTATTTATTAAATCACTATCAACAATGAAAAGTTAAGGAGAAAAGGCCTTCGATGAAAGTATGCAGTGCGCTCTTATTTAATGATTTGTTTATAAGGAATTTTGTATACAAGTCCAGTTATGTTTACTTTATTATTGTACTCATGATGATCATCGTCTGAGCTCTCTTTTCTCTCTCTCTCTCTCTTTGCCTTTGGAATCATATTTTCCGAAGCCAATGCGTTTTATAGTCTCATTTGAAGCGACGACAGTAGAAACGGCTCAGTCTTCGACTCAGTAAGCTGCACCTGCACCTCTCTTGCTTAACGTTTGAGCGCTACAAATTGTAATTGCTTCAGTAGATTAACTAACATGGAATAACTATATAAGCAAAGACACTAGACTTTGAAGTGAATAAGGACCATCTTTTAAATTGCCATATGCAAGCATATTCTTTGTTTCTAACAAAAATCGTAGTCTCTCCGTTCTCACAAGGTTAAGAGCGTTAAAATCTTAAAATAGAATGCGCTTGCATGTGTGCGTACAGATGTAGAATGAGTGAGAATAAGTGTCTTCGGTTGCCGCTGTATACCTAGAAGAGCTCGTTCTCTCTAGCTCTCTGGCAAGGGAGCCTGGACCCAAAGCTGGCTCCATCACAATAACTGTGAACATAAATCGTATGACGTGCGGCATCTTACTAAATAAAGAGTCTTTGCTATGTTGAAGTACCATCAGCTCTTTTGTGGACTCGACATTTTTAGAGAAATGTGCTAGAATGAGATTGCCAGCGTACGACTGAAGGAACATAGGCATAAAGAAGGAGAGAGGAGCTCTCTCGATGAGAATTCTTTATATTATATTAAGCTAAGAAAGGCAAACTATTACTAATTTTATATTCTTTATTCCTGCCTCTTTTTTACAGGACTTCGAGTAACAGACATCGGAAGTTACAGCCATTCAGGTACACATGAGCCTGTTATTTTGTTATCTTTAACAACAAGAACAGCAGCTACAACAACAGCAAATTGGTAAATTAAAAAAAGCCACAGAATATATCCGGAGTAAATAATTGGATATCGTAAAATATATATATGTATATATATATACACATATATGTATGACTCTATGCATATATGTATATATTTAAGTATTCATTCAAAAAGCACCACATAGGAGCGCTGAGAAAGCACACCTTCGCCGAGAAAGCGAACGCGAATGCGAAAGTAAAAGCAACATCCACTTGAAAGAGAGGAGAGCGAAAGACCCCTAACTGTGCGGAATAGAAATACGAACAAGACCAAGATCCTTTTATTCTCTGAGGAATATGATAGCTGAATTTGTAAAGCAAAATTGAGTATGAAAAAGAAAGTTGTTTAAGTAAGGCATCACTTTAGTTACCAGCTCGAGAGCATCCGCATCTTTCTGGAGATATAAATATATATATAAAAAATACTCTTCCCATTTATTCCCGGAACAGTTCTGAAGTGTGACCAACCAAGCGGCAGCAGCGGGCCAGCAAGAGCAAAAAGACCGGCAACAACACACCAGCAACAGCACCAAAAAAAAATCAAATTTAATGAACGGAAACGAAAGTTGGAGAAATCATACAATAGCCAAAAAGCTACAGTCAGTAATCAATTTGCTTGCAACAACGGCAGCGCTACTAGACAATTGGCATTAGTTTAAACAGTGGCCGGCGGCGTTCCCCCCAATTCTATTTTCCATTTAGTATCATTTACAACCTGGACTTGTTGTTGTTAGCCAAAATTTGCGTTATCTTTGTTGGTTGTTCCGTATAAGAGGCAGAAAGAAGCATCTATCAACATGGCTACCGTGAACGTTAACCGCAGCGTGACGGACATCTTCTACCGCTACAAGATGCCACGCTTGCAGGCCAAGGTGGAGGGCAAGGGTAATGGCATTAAGACCGTTCTGGTTAACATGGCCGAGGTGGCACGCGCCATCGGACGCCCGGCCACGTATCCAACCAAGTACTTTGGCTGCGAGTTGGGCGCCCAGACCTTGTTCGATCATAAGGTAAGTAGTAGCTATAGGCTCGCTCCCCCCCTGGCTTCGAAATCAATTATACATTTATTTACGTTTATCATTTCAATTCGATTCACTTTATTTCGAACACTAGACCACAAGCGCCACAAGTGTAAAGGTACTTATTGTTATAGCCCTGGTCACATCATTATTTACTTGTTTCTTTCCAGAACGAACGCTTCATTGTGAACGGATCGCACGATGTGAACAAGCTGCAGGATCTGCTGGATGGCTTTATTCGCAAATTCGTGCTTTGCCCCGAGTGCGACAATCCGGAGACCAACCTGACCGTCTCGGCCAAGAACCAGACCATTTCGCAGTCCTGCAAGGCCTGCGGCTTCCATGGACTGCTGAAGGTCAACCATAAGGTGAACACGTTTATTGTGAAGAATCCGCCATCGCTAAACCCGGCCGCTCAAGGCTCCTCCCTGACCGAGGGCAAGCGCTCCAAGAAGCAAAAGCAAAAGAATGAGAACTCGGACGGCTCCATGTCCAACAACTCGATGGCCAATAACTCGGGCGGCGAATCGGACGGCGGCAATGGATCGAATCAGGCCAGCCAAACGGAGGCGGAGATCAGTGCTGCCATTCCGGAGAAGAACATAGCCGAAGACGATGATGAGGGATGGAGCGTCGATGTGTCGAAGGTTAGTTTCTTTTTTATTATTATGTTAATAGTGAAGTTTATCATTTCGCGCGAGTTTATGTCGTTATTTTGTCGGCGACTTGATGTCTTTTGTTAGCGAGACTTTGTCCTTTTAAAGCTACATTATCTCTACATTTGTACTGGTCCGGCTATGCCGCTAGAAAATAAACTAACCCACAAACTATCCTTGTTGCAGGAAGCCATACGGGCACGCTTGCAGGATCTAACCGACGGCGCCAAGGGCATGACCATTTCGGATGATTACGACAAGACCGAAAAGGAGCGCATCGATATCTTCTATGAACTGGTCAAGGACAAGAGGGACAAGAAGCAACTGGATGACCTGACCACGCATAAGGAGCTCTTCATCGAAGCCGAGCGTCTGGATATTCTCAACAAGGCACCCATGGTCCTGGCCGAACTGCTTTTCACCGAAAACATCATCAAGGAGGTGCAGAAGAATCGCAATCTGCTGCTCCGCTTCACTTTCAACAATCCGAAGGCACAGCGTTATCTGATCGGCGGCGTGGAGCAGACCGTGGAGCTGCACACGAGCGCCCTCATGTCCAAGGTGGCCGGCATCTTCAAGATCTTCTATGACCTGGATATACTCGATGAGAAGGTCATCCTAGACTGGGCACAGAAGGTGAGCAAGCGGCATGTCTCGAAGAAAATTGCCACCGAGATACACGAGAAGGTGATGCCGTTTGTTCTCTGGCTCAAGAACGCCGAGGAAGAGTCGTCGGACAGCGAGGACGACGACGATGTGCTGCCAGAGGAGTCGGAGGAGGAGGAGGATGATGGGTACTGTTACAAGAATAAAAGCAAGCTGCAAGACGGTGGCGACGAGGCAGAAGAAGCTGATATCGACATTGATGAAATTTAAGAAAGCGAGCGAAGTGACGGCGGCCGCGGCGGCTTAAAGAACGCAGAAGCGCAATCAAAAAGGAGAAAATAAATCGGCATATACGCAAGAATTAGCGAGTTTGAACTATTGCATAATAAGTGGCATCTCTCTGCCTTGCTGGTTTAGTTTTTTTCAAAGCGGTCTCCAATATCGCAACAAGAACCGCCACGTCATGTTACGCCAACTTTGCATTAGTTTTATTTTTGCGCTTTACTTCGATTCAATTGTGAGCATTACATTTAATCAAGCTGCGGTAACAATAGACGTTAATTGAACTTAATTACACCAACCAACACTTATATATTTCAACAATAAATTAAAATAAAAAGAAAATGCAATAGCAACCAATGCGATTTCAGTTTTACTTGCATAATTTATAGATTCCATAAATTCCTTCAAGAATGTTTTCCCTTGATGGAATCGTATTTTCCGGCTTTATTGCAGAGGTCGTTAGGTGGGTTTTCGTTTCACCAAAAAGTTTCCAATATTGCAGGTTAGGTCAGATCCGGCACTCTTCCATTTTCTATGGGCTAAGGTGCGGGCGCAGACTTCGGTCTCGTGAAACTGCTTGTTTTGCGGAAAGATGTTTTGTACATGTATGTTGTATGTCTCCCTCTCTCTTTGCAAGCCAGGTTCAAGCCAGGAGCAACTAAAACACTGAGTATCGAAAGAGAGGGTTGTCCAGTCAAGCACTCTGAGAGAGATTCTCATTTTGTCTCCGAATTACAGCCACAACAGGAGCAACACAGCCGATACAACTACGAGAGAGAGACTCTGTTAAGTTTCTTGTCATTATCTCTGCGAGAGGAGTCGAATGATCAAAACGGTTGAGCACATTTTGCGAGCTCAGATATAAATCTTTAGGGAGTCACACCTTTTAAATATTTCCCCTGAAGAAATCCTGTTTATTGGGTATTTATTCCCTCCCCCTTGCTATTTTAAGTTCATTTCTTAAAATCTCGTTAAAATGCAGGTGGCTCTCCAGACTCGGACCAGGACTTTAAAATACCCGATTAATGGGTCTTTAGGTCAAGTATTTTGGCGAAAAGAGGCAAATTTTCATTTAAAAGTGAAAGGTAGATTACTTTATCCATAGTTGCCTAGTTGTCGATGAAGACCAGATTCCCTGCCTCTATACAAATCTTAAGCCAAGATCTTACCACCACACCATGCTTAGCTGCGGGTTTTAAGTGCTAAATGTGAAGCCCGTATGGAGATCACTTTTAATATAATGCATTCCATCGGATCTGAACATGTAAGCCTTGCAGTACCAACCTTTTGTAAATGTAAGTATATACAATTATAATTGTAACATTTACACACTAATGGAATACTGAATGAAATGATCAAAAAATGGACTCGGCAACTGTTAGTTGAAATAAAAATCTATGAAACATTGATGGGCTGAACATTTTGCAATATCTATAGATTCTCTGGTCTTTTTTAATAGCCTTGTAAGAAACTCATAAGTTTTTATTTTTAGAAAATACTACAAACACATCTTAAAAAGCTTGTACTATTAAACTGAACTGACCCAAAGAACGAGATTTTCCATGTAAAAGGTGTCTCTTTAACCCTTTAAGGTGTCAAGGATACATTAACTCCCAGCAGGAGGACCGGAAACGGAAACGAAATGAAAAGCTAACACTGCTCATTTGTGGCTAAGCATTTATTTGTATCGAAACCCGATAGTCTGCAACAATGGACTGCATCCCAACAAATAAAACATATGTATGTGGTCTTAGCTCATATACATCTTTGAAGTCGGCTTAGTTAGGTTTATGTTTGACATTTGAAATTTATTTGTTGTAATTTATCTACTTTCTGTACCACATCTGGAGCGTCTTCATGCGCTTAACTTTTTTCTGCAGCTGCAGGACTCCGTACATCAGGGCCTCGGCAGTTGGTGGACAGCCGGGCACATAGATGTCAACGGGGATTATCCGGTCGCAGCCGCGGACCACTGAGTACGAGTAGTGGTAGTAGCCGCCGCCGTTGGCACAGCTTCCCATTGAGATAACCCAACGGGGCTCGGGCATTTGGTCGTACACCTTCCTCAATGCCGGTGCCATTTTGTTGGTCAGAGTGCCTGCCACAATGATGACATCGGCTTGGCGGGGAGAGGCACGGAAAACTACGCCGTAGCGATCCATATCATACCGGGGTGCAGCGATATGCATCATCTCGACGGCACAACAGGCCAGGCCGAATGTCAGGGGCCATATGGAGCCCTTGCGACCCCAGTTGAGGAGATCATCGAGCCTGGCCAATGACCATTCCGCAACAGATGTTTGTTTGGTTCCGAACGGAGAGTAGCCCTTCTTGGGCAAATCCGGCGACGATTCAATCACCGGAAGAGTTTGTTGATTGCGTACGAAAGTGGCATTCAGTGCGGGTACTGAATATATTGTATTCGGATTAAGAGTCGCTCTTTGCAAACACTTGCTTAGGGTCGAGGTCGAGGTCGTGATAGCTGAACGCAACATTTTGGTTCTGAAAAATGTATGAAAAGTAGCTCTTGAATGTCATAGTTAAATATTTAATACCTTATTTATGTAACTTCAACTAAATAACAGTGTGATGGCCAGTGTGGCAGCAGCAGGGCCCTCTACCATCTGTCTCGCTCAAAAATACTAAATGTACTATAGGAAAATACCAGCCAATTGTGAGAACAGCTAATTTATAAACACAAGAGACACCCACATGTTTCATTCCCACCGTCTGCTATCACAGAGTCGTCAAATTATATTCCCCGTATAGATTGGGACACAGCAGCTTAAGTTGCAGGAAATTGTTTCAGCGATTTTCTTCCATAAGGAAGACATGTGCCAGAAAGAGATGGAAAATCGTAGCTGTTGCAGTCCAAAAGCTATTTTATACAGTATTTTCTTTTGGTTTCAGTATTTTTCCTCGGTTAATTAGCATAATTTTTTGCTTGTTTGCTGTTTTTGGATTCCAGGGACTGTAATCGTTATAAGTGAAAAAATAAAAATCCACATTTAATGATTATCAATTGATTTTTATACATTTTGCTCATTTTTAATAATTATTCTGTGAGTTTTATGTAATCGCTCAAAGAATAATTATTATAATTGTGAGCGAAAAAAATATCACTTAAAAAATAATGATTATTTTTTGAGCGTTATTATACCCTTGCAGAGGGTATTATAAATTTGGCATGATGTTTGCAACGCAGTGAAGGAGTCATCTCCGAC
>JAEIIU010047261.1:0-13655 GCA_018874675.1 Drosophila baimaii
TCACACTGGGGAACGACCGTACAAGTGTTCCCACTGTTCGAAAACGTTTTCTCAGAAAAGTAATCTTACGCAACACATCCGAACTCACACTGGAGAGCGACCGTATAAGTGTTCCTACTGCTCAAAAACATTTTCCCATAAAAGTAATCTTACGGAACACATACGAACTCACACTGGGAAACGACCGTAGAAGTGTTCCTACTGATCTAAAACACTTTCTCAGAAAAGTAGTCTTACGGAACACATACGAACTCACACTGGGAAACGACCGTACAAGTGCTCCCACTGCTCCATGTCGTTTTCTGAAAATTCTTCTCTTCATAAGCACATCCGAACTCACGCTGGGGAACGACCGTTCAAGTGTTCCCACTCCTCGAAAACGTTCCAGAAAAGGAATTTTGCGGTACTCATCCGAACTCTCAATGGAGAGCTCCCGTACAAGTGTTCCCATTGCTCAAATACAGCTACGCCCTAGAAATTTCATTGAAATCGGACCAATATATCAAGTAGCTGCCATAGGAAAGATCGGTCTAAATTCATATTTTACATATCAAGTTTACATTTTGCATACATTTTAAATTATACATGTTATATTTTATCAAAATCTGTTATAATAAGTAACAAATTATCTGCAAGGGTATATAAACTTCGGCTCCGTCCTAAGTTAGCTTTTCTTACTTGTTTATTGTACATTTGTTATATCTCATTGAAATTAATAGAAACTATAAGATATCTATGTATAAATATTATATTTTTGTTGATATACTATATCAGATTTCTCCTATACAAAAACATCCCCAATATTTCATCATGTCGTTCATAGGATAGATAGAAGTTATAGCCGTCTAGGTATACATCTTTAATATTCCCTCCTGTCTTTCCTAGGACAGACAGACAATATATACGTCAAATTGAGATACAAATCCAACAAGCATTGTTAAAGAAAAACAACTACATTTGCAAATATTTTAATAATTGAAATCGGATTCAATATTCCAGATCTCAGATACCATGCCTCCACACCATTATAAAATATGATATGTGCTATATTGACTATATGAGCTACATATGTATGTATTAACAGATCTAAAAATATATGTTTATAAATAAATAAGATTAAACACAATAAATAATTGCCAAGATACCTAGATAACCCAATATTTTTCCTAATTGAATTTTAATGCTGCTGCTGACTCCATTGACTTGTTCCCTCTTAATTGATTTAGAATTAATACCCACTGTCTGTCTGTGTCTGGTGATGCCAGGCAGTGGAAGCAACGTAAAAAGTAACAATCAGTAGACGCATTTATTGTATTAAACAGAATGAAGGCCCTAAGGGGCTGGCCGTCTGCGACTAGACTTGGAGTGAGCTTAGCCAGACTCTTACTTAGCCGAATGACTGTTGACTCATTATGGTAAAGACATGTGTTAATTTATGTAACTTTTCCGAGCTGCCATGGCGGGGTTCATTAATCATTTTTTCGTTTCAAGACTTTCAAGTTGGCCCCACGTCTCGGGGATCGCTGCTTACTCTTTTATGTTATTTTTAGTTAATTGTTTGTGCTGTAAAATGTTTATGCGTTTTGGCCAACAGCTCGATTCGGCTGCCTTTGCCCTCTTTGACTAATGTGTGCCGCGTGTTCACGTTTTTGTCTCAATGATTTATTGATGTCCGCTGGACAAAGTCATTTTACTTTTGAAAGCGGTTTCGTGTGTCTGCAAAACATATCAATCATATCGGAAATTAATTTTGATAGCCACATAAAGCCATGATATAAAAAATACGGGAAAAAACGAAAACGAAGCCAAGATAAAGTATTGCAACACAGACATTTTTCCAAATTTAATTACTTTTTCGTAAATATCATGAAAATTTATCTAACGATTACCCATACCAAGGGCTGAGTTCTGGCTATAAGTTGGGAACTCTAGAGCATTTTCCAACGTAATGAGGCAGGGATCTTTTTAAGCTGAGAAATATTTATATGACATATTTTAGTATATTAATATCGTTTCATTTACATAGCCAAGTTAATTTAGAGTTACAAATTAGACATATTCCATATATAGAATTAACAATTAATTATCTGTCTTATCACATTTAAGAGATTGTATAATACAAATCCTGAGTGTATACATTACTTTGAACATTACAACCCTTTAATTGTCATTCGCATTCTTCCATAATTCATTCGAAAACTAGAACTAGTGCAAACACAAAATAACTCTTCAAAAATTTAGATTGTTCTCATTAGGTAATTCAATTATACCATAATGTTATGGAAGCATACGATAAAATAATAAAATACAAGGCAAAGAAGAAGCTATTTTTATAATTTAAAATATGTTAATAGTAATTCATCTCTGTGTTTACCCTTCTAAAAACACTAGCCAAATAACTACATGGCTGAAATTTCCGCGTTATTTTTCTTGGAAGTTAACATAAAGGTAAAAAATGCATATTCAGTGTTGTGAGGATTTTTTGGAAGTGAGAATTGTAATTAAGCAAGTTACTAATTCTTTATTGTAAGTACAAGACGTGTTTTACGATTTAAAAGATTTAAGTTTATATTAAAAGTATAAGTTTCACCACAGCTTAAAGTTGTGAAACGTAAAAGTAAATCCAGCATTTTTGCCAAATTTTGGAGTTTTTTACAATTGATTCCCGAAATTCTTAAGGCATCGTGATAGCTTGATTCTCCGTTATATTTGCAACATAATGTTTAATATATTAGATTATAGCATTCCTGGCTCTATCAGCGGATCATACAAGATGAAAAATGTTGAAAATGGCAACCAATGGGTGGCATTATCGACACTCACCGACTGTGGTGTCTTAACAAATTGCATGAGCTTCTTGGAGCAAATTGAAGCGAAAGTTAGCAGCTCTCGCGAGTCGCGAATCGCGAATCGCGACTTTGCCCGTTAGCCAATTCCAATTCCAATTCCAAGCTGCACTGGCTAATTATGGTGCGTATGTGTTCGGGTGCCAGCAGCCCCAACATTCAATCTCCAGTCCCCCGTCCGGAGCCAGAAACAAAACCCATAATCAGCATTAAGGCTCGCTGAGCCTATTATTAAGATGATTACAATTTCGGATAAGCGAAGGCAGCCCAAACTTCGGTGGGTAACACCCGGGTGATCAGCGGCCAGGGGGGGTTGTGGCGGAAAGTGAGGATCATTTTGCACGATTTACGAGCATATATATGACCGGGAACCCGGGGCTAGAGCTACGGATAATGGTTACCCCGACAATGACGATGAGTGGATGGTGGCTTCTACTCGAGCCATCGCGCATGGAACGGGCAGATCCATCAATCGTGATGTATAACTGACAGTTTGGGGCGTTGCGGGCTCTCAATTTTCACGGTCAGCTCCTCGGCAAAATAAAGAAAAATTCCATTTACCCGTCAACCCAATTTGTTGATCATTAATCATCGATATCGATATACACACGGCCCGGCACTCGGTTAGTTGCAGCTAATTAGACTGGCTAAATGTAGCATTGACCCATCGGGAAACGCATTTGACTGCGCATGTGCCGCGGAAAACGGCATAAATTAATAGAGCCGACCAATTTAATTAGCCATAAATCAATGAGTTTATTTAACAGTAGCCAGCAGCCAATCATGCCAAATCGTTTTCCACCAATAAACTGCCGCAAATTGGCTAATACCAAATGGCGTTATGTGTCGACCCCAAGCCCCGGCCCATGCTATCTCGCCACCGCCCACAAGTCTCGCCGCGCACATTAAAAATCAGTTAAATTCAGAGACCCGCAGACACACACACACTCGCCCCGCAATGTTCATAAACAATTTCCATGGCAAAAACCCGCACTCCGACTCGGACTCGGACCCGGGACCTCTCACTGTGCCGGCTGTCGAGCGACGCAGCTGGATTTGGACTGGTTATTCGACTGGCCGGGACTTCTGTGTGCGCTGCGGCTCGATGTGCCACCAAAAGCCATTTGGCACATACATTTCAAACATTTATGGTTATTATAAAGCATTTAACATTATTATGGATGCCGTGGGGCATCTGTTACAATCTGACTGCCGGCCAGCGGCAGCAGAGCCAGCGCCGGTTAGCCCATAGTCGGCTTAAATAATCACTCTGTGGTGTAATTAGTAAAATATTTATTGATATTTCCAAAATGTGTGTTGTGTGTGTGTGTAAAAATAAGCAATGCAATTGGCCAAATGGTGCACGGCTATTTAACGCAACTGGATTTCGGTATGCAGTGCATTCCATTCAATTATTTGGCGGTTTTTATATCAAACATAAATATTTGTATCTATTTTACGAGAATTATCTTGTAATCATACACATTATGTATGTTTACTCTTTTTGTACGGGGTATAATAAAAACTACAAAATAACAAACAAATTTCATTTAATTTGAAGGAACTTAGAAATTGAGAAACTTTAAAAAATAAATTACAAAGAAAGTTAGAATCGTTAGATGGCTACATTCTAATTTATCAATAAAATTGCTCACAAAATAATATATATAATATTTGGCCAGCATTTCTTTAAATATGTTCATATACCAGAAACTTCATCAGTATCCCTTAAAATAACCTAGATGAAAAGTAGTTCATAAATTATTTTATTTCACAAGTATAGCCAAGTTGTATTAATCTAGACCTTCGTAAAGTAAAAGATTAAGGAAATATGAGGGCGAAATACTAGATAACATAACCATGTTATCATTATTGTTTTGGCTTGAAATAAGAATACAGACCTTATATAAGATATAACGGAAAGAGCCTGCGCTCTAAAATTATTTTGCCTTCACGCATTGTGTTTTTACATTCTACAGAGAGTAACGTCGAATCATTTTTGTTGCCTTTATGGCGCCAAATTTCAGTGGCATTGTTTTTGTAAAGTTTCAGGAATCGTCGACGACGAATTTGTGGCGTCTCCCAAAAAGAAATTTCCGGTAAATTGCCACCTTCCACCTTGCCACCTTCAGTTCCTTTGACATTACTTATATATTTACATTTATAACTAATTTCATAGGAACTATTCCGGCTTCGATAAGCTAGCTTATATCATATTGCATACAAGGAATATTAGTTGTTAGATTTTTGTTAAAATGCTTAACTCTTTAAAGAAATGGCCATATATTAAGCGGGCTGCAATTGTGTTGTGAAATAACAATACCAGGAATTAGTTGCTAAATATTACTCAAGAGAAAAAATACTTCAATGTATTAGTTATTTTTTTTTTATATTTCAAACGTTCCGAGTAGGTATAGCGTAATTTTTAAAATAATTTATACACCATTTTGTGCTTATTAGAGTTGGCACAATCTCCTACCGAATCAGGCTAATTTATGTTTCCTAAAAATCGTTCGTCTAACCAAAAAAAAAAAGCACCGAAACACTCAAGAAACGAGCAGAAACTTGACAAATAAGTTACGCTTAATTTTCTGGCAAGCGTTTAAAAAACCGAAACACGCAACAAGGCAGCCGCAGCCACCTAAAGCAAAAGCCATTAAAAGCGACGCGACACTTTTGATAACAAATTCAAAGCTCAGGCCAGAGCCAGAGCCAAAATCGAAGCAAGTTCAACTTGAGAAACCCAAGCCATACATACTACGCCGATGCCGAATCAGCGGCGGGCCATAAACATTGAATTTTACGACGCTGTGTGGTCTCATTTGACATATTGTGGGCTTTACGATTCCAAAATTAATGACACCATAGCCCAAGTCAGGTAACGGGCATCGGATCGGATTGGGGGCGCCCGCGCCCTCCGCCGGATTTTACTTGGCTGGTGCCATACCGGTTTGCGTATATATTTATTTTTTTTTTGTCGCATCGACAGCCTCATCAGTTAATAAGACACATACCCATTTTTATGGCATTAAACGACGACAAGTGAAACATAAAATATATATTTACTTTATTTTTATGCGCGGATGGTCCGCTTCAAAGCTCAAAACTCACTTGACAAAGCAATTTGCAATGCAAATTGATCAACGCGTTTGGTTAGTTTTTGGTTTTCTAAAACTCATTTCGTTTTGCGTATTGGTTGCTTTTTTTGTGGGCTTGATTTCGTTTCAAATAAATCGTAATCAACTTAATTTACGATCTGAGGCAACAGCGATTTCACGTTCCCTTTATGTTCAGCTTAATTACTTTCAATTTAATCTTGTCGGAGCAAGTTGACCGTGGAATTTATGATTCAATTGCATTAGGTGGCATGTAAATGATTAATTTAAGCTAATTAAGCGTCGCACCGCATTGACTGAACGGTGCGATTAAGAAAATTTAAATACAAAGAAATATAAGCTTGAAACAATAAATAATATTAAGTATGATGTAGTCATTACTTTATATCGTTTTATTACATGATTTGCGAATATTTCAGATAAATTAATTAGGTTGTCGAATCAAAATTGGCTTATAATGATGGAGAGGTATCCGTGATAGTTGTAGAGAAATAACTTTTGAAACTCATAATTTCGCAAAGTATAGTTAGTTCTTTTATAATCTAGACTTTCATACATTTACGTACATTAGGGATGTATGCATATCTAGGGAATTCAGATATGGCATATCGTGCTCAATAGTATATCGAAAATATCGGAATATCGAAATATTAAATGCCGAATAATGTCGCATTTAACCTGATAATATCGATATTACCGAAAAAATATCATAACATTCTTTTTTTTCCAAAAGAAAATCGATTATCGATTAACGATTAACGGTTAATTAAATCGCCACGTTAAAATTTTGATTTATAGATCGGAATTCGCGTAATATATATGTATGTACATATATGGGGTGGTGAATCGATATTAAATTAAATTAAATTTTATTTATTATTTTTTCCAGTGCTACCAGTGTCACTAATATGTGGGGGTAACTTTGTTGCACAGGAAAAAATTACGAATTAAGTTAAAATAAATTAAATATCAATATGCAACATTAAAGGAATATATTGTATACATTTTAATTGGTTGATAAGTTAATTGATTAAACCTATTTATTTACTTAGTTAATTTTTAATTCATTTCAAATTGAATAAAATAAGAATGTCTCTTATGTTTTTTTTATATGTTTCATTTATTTTTTTTGTAAAAATTTGCAGGGTTGTTAGTCGAAATTATGTATTACTCCAAAACGTACATTTAGAATATATATAATATGTATAATGTTTTAATAATTAAAAAAAAATATTTTTTAAATGTTATTTTCAGGGAAATGGCTTTTGTAATTATACGAACTGAAAGCTTGTTAAATCTGGTGAAACAAAAATGACTAGTTACAATTTAAACAAACCTAATTTTGTATTTTTATTCAAAATGTGCTTAAAAATCATAATAAATGGATGCTTACATCATACATGTTGCAATTTTATGTTATCCGGGACTTGCTTACAAAAATCTATACTGCTGAATTCAAATGCGAGAGACAACTTTCGCGCATTAATCATTATTTGCAGTCAGAAACAAGAAAATCCAGCAAAAAAGAGCCTTAATAAATATAAGTAATAGCCGCTGCAATTTTCGCACTATATCTTTTTTTATATAATGTAGAAAGTGCGTGCCGCACAAACACATTGAACGTATAAAAATAATAAATTACTTCCAACGGGAGGAGGAGGAGGAGGAGGAGATCCGGGTCGAGTTGGGTCGAGAAGGGATTTCTGTGGAGCGTTTATTATGCGCACAATAAACGCGGCGGGCGCAGCGGCGACATAAATTAAATTTATGATGCTTATAAATATTCCACAGTCATTTGTAATACAGCAACAAACGAGGGCAACAGGATAACGCAAGGATGTGCCGAGCCTGTCTGTTAAACAAATTGTAGCCAACTCGGAAGAGGGGAAGCAACAAACACACACACACACACACTCGCACGAGAGCTAGGGAGATATATTTGATTTATCGGTTGGCGAGGATGAATAAAGGACTTCCAGCTCCAAAGTTCCAATTGCCACCACTAAAAGTGAAAAGAAATCGTCCATAAAAAGTCCTGCATGCGCACAAATATATGCATGTATGAATTGATGATAAAAGTTTTCAGGCACCTGAAATATCAATCCAATAGATTCTGGTAAATTTATGGATAAGATGCATGAGGAAGATTTATAATGTCGACATTTATGAAATATGTTTGATTCTGTAGTCGTATTGGCATATTGTCGGTCCTGACAGAATCTACTGGCGAGGCTGGGTTTTTTATTCGCAGTTTACAAGCTTATGACTTTTGATTTGTTTACATTATGCAGTTGGCATTCATATGCATAATTTATATAAATCAAACTTAGTATGCTAAAATCTTAGCCTATTTTTAGGGTGCCATATTTAGCAGTTTTTAGAGGATGCGTTGCATAGCTAGGAATAGCCCAATATGTCGATTAATCGATTCTGTATAAATTTTTTATGCGAAAGCCGATATGTGAATAAAGATTATTTCGTTGCGATATATGCACAATAAATCGATATTCTGCCTGTTTGAAAGCTTAGATTAAACTATCATGGTTGGAAAAAAAACAAAGAACTAATCAAAAAATAAGTTTAAATATGTTTTAAATAAAGATAGAGAATGATAATGTATTTATCTTAATACATTAAATATTATCTTTTAATATTTGTTCAATATTATCGATAATATCGATATTTTCACATTACATTTCGATTTCGATTGTGTTGATATTTAAAATTTTGATATATAAAACTATACTTAATTTTGGATATGATATTGACCGCGTTATTTCAGTGGATATAGCATTTCGGAATCTAACTTCTTAGCCCTTAGTCCTGACGCCTAGTGTCATAAAGCCCACTATCAAAGCATCAATGCGCCAATGTGCGTTATGACACTGGACGTTCCGACATGTACCCGTTCTTAGCATATTATAAGAAAAGCTATAATGACTTAGACTTTGAAACTCGAGAAATGGTTATTATTGTATAATAATTATGATCAAGTAGCAGATTGAAGTAGTTGAAGTATTTATTTTTTTACTTTTCGACCCCGTCCACACATATAATCTTCAGAAATATACGGTGTTCCTTTGCAATATTTAAATTTGTTAAATGAAAGTCACTTTTTCACTTTTGAAAATATTTGCCTGATTTATTTTGGTATAACAACAAGAGGTATTTGGGTATTTGGTATGGGGCCATTTAAAGAGGGAAAAACAGTGATTTCTTTTGTAACAACTTAGTGATAACCGTGTCCATGATCATGGCCATG
Source organism: Drosophila baimaii (assembly GCA_018874675.1). Classification (NCBI taxonomy): domain Eukaryota; kingdom Metazoa; phylum Arthropoda; class Insecta; order Diptera; family Drosophilidae; genus Drosophila; species Drosophila baimaii. The sequence goes on from JAEIIU010047261.1 coordinate 9,225, forward strand.
GCTGTGGCTGTGTCCGTGTCCGTGCTCCTGCTTCAGCGAGTAGCTGTGCGAGCTGCTGCCGTGATCGTGACCATGTCCATGGCCATGATCATGGCCGTGGCTGTAGTCGTGGCTGGAGTGAGCGGAGTGCTCCTCGAAGTCGACATGGCCGCCCTCATAGCCGCTGTGTCCGTGTCCATGTCCATGGGAGTGCTCAGCCTGGTGGTGGTCGTGGAGCTTCTCGCGGTGGACATGGGCCTCGAAGCCCTTGTGCTTGTCGGCGGTGTAGTGGACGGTGCGCTTGTGGCCATCGGCGTCGATCAACTCATAGTGTCCGGTAACCTTATGGCCGTGCCTGGATTCGCTCTGGGTCTTCACATCCCCGGTCTTGTGGTCCTTGACTCCGTAGGTGAAATCGTATTCGGCATGGGAGTCGTGGTGGTCGTCGTGACCGTGACCGTGCCCGTGGTGCTCGTGTCCGTGATGCTCCTCGTGTCCGTGATGGTCATCGTGGGAGGTCAAGTGCACGGAGGCGTGACTGGTGGCCCCGCCATGACCGTGATGGTCGTGACCGTGGAAGGGAGCTGCCCGGATGGCCACAATGGCCAACAGGGCGAAGGCGACGACGAACTGCGGGAAATGGAGCGGTTTAAGCCTTTTCGTTGGGCTAGTATCCCTTGGCCAGAACTCACCTTTTGGGCCATGGTACCTTTGCTTGGCTATGAGTTGATCTTGGCTGGACTACTGTTGTGCGATCACTGAACCGAAGTGAAGTGTGCCTAACTAACGTTAGGACTGCCTTTTTATAGTCCAAACTAGGGGGCCTGCAAGTCGGAACTTTCAAAAAATCGCCCAAATCGGTGTGTTTGGTTACGCCCTAATTTGCAGTTCAAGTTCAGGCCGTACTTTCGCCGCAGAGAGCTGCAATTATATCTGGCGGCCAGTCGACCCTTTTATTTTTCGCAGTTTAGGAAAACGCAGAAATCGCAGCCACAACGGGCCAGGCCAGGGAATGGCACTGCAGTAATTCATTGTAAAATTTACTGTCGCAACAATTGCCAATTTAAAGTGGCATTGTTTATGCATCGCATCGTCGTCGATGTCGGGCATTATAATCCCCCGGCTTCGGACGCGGATTGGGATTGGGACTCGGATTGGGATCGGGATAGCCAAGAAACAAACGAGCCCAGAGATTTATATGCCGGACAAACGTCGTTGAGTCGTTGACGTCAATCAGCCCTGACAAAAAGTCATCAGAATTGCAGTTTGCAGTTGCAGTTCTCCTTCGCCCCTGCATCATTTTGGCCAGATCGGGCTGTCTCGGCCAGATCCCTCCACCTCGTTCTTCGGGGGCTTCTGTCCTGTCCCGCCTGTCACTAGTCAATCGGCTACCGTCTGTCAATGTCGTGTCGCCTTCATCAAAGGCCACGACGTTCGAGTTGACAATGGGGGATATGGGTTCTGTTCCGAAGCCCGTCAAGGATAAGGATTTTCGAAAGTGCTCCGGCCTGGCAGGTCTGGTCTGAGTCTGAGTTGGGGGCAACGATTTGCATTTGATGCGTAAATTAGCTGGGAATGTTATAATTGGATGAGAATGTTTGCAAGGCAGCGATGGGAATAAGTTGGACTGTGAAATATTTAATTTTTTTTTTTTTACAAAAATGTTATCTGACTATAAATTAGTTAATCAGTCAAATAAATAATGAGACATTAAATAAGCAAACTTGACTGGAAAAATGTAGTCTTGAATGGAAGTTCTTGATGATGGATGTCTAATTAAAAAAAATGCTGGAAACGCTTGAAGGAAGTAGTAGTAGGTACATCGAGAAAAATGTATCGACAGAAATATTGCGCTCGATCTTGTATCCAAAATATCGTAAAGTTTGATATATCGAAATGATAAAAATCGAAAAATATCGCCGAAAATATTTCAATATCGATATTATCGATAGCATCGATTTTTCTATTCTTTTTATCCCTAAAACCACAGTTATTTAGTTTATTTTTTACAACACTTCTAGTTTAAACTAAGCTTAGGCACGTCTTTGCTATAGTGGTATATCAAGCAGAATATTTATTTATACCGCATATATCGGAATATAAAAATATCGGTTTATATGTCGGCCTTTGCGTCAAATACAGTATTGATATATCGACATTTTCTGTCATCCCTATAACGCTTTTGGAATTATAATTGCGAAAGGTAGCTTAAGAATTTTAAAATTGGAATTTGTTTCCTAATTTTAATATTACTGATAGTTATAAATTTATTGTGGATATGTAAATTGAATTAGGGACCTTGTATATTTTTAGTTGATGCGTTTAACGAACTTGAGATCATAAGATCGTCCTAATTAGTTATTATTTATTGTGGATAGTCATATATGTTTAGATTTTCCTTATGATATTTTTAAATGTGGCTTTAATATTAAGGCTTTATGAAAACTGTTTTAATTTTCTACTTGGTCCGGGGCTTGTCAAAGCTCCTATACAATGTAGAAACAAAAGCAGAACTTAATTGATTCTGATTATGGGAGTCGGGCTTATGCATTTATAAGTCGGGGCATCCTTTGAGCTCGCTGACATCCCCCGTTTCATCAACGAAATTGCCCTTTTGGCATTGGTATGTCCATGCGGCTGACTGGCAATGTTGCCTCTGTTGTTGTTGCTGTTGCATGTTGCTGCTGCTGCTGCTGCTGCCGCTGCTGCTGCAAGTTGTCAGTTAAAGGGGCAAACGCAAAGGCAACGCAACCATCGCTGTTTGGTTCGCCGGTTTCGTTGTCAGTGTCACTGCTGGCTGCGTTTTGTGGGCACATTTCGGCTGCTTGATTACTCATGTCAATCAGGCTTCCAAACAGCGACGACATGCTGTCAATCTTTGTGTCATGGCCGCTAAAGTTGTTGGTAGCTGGCTGGCTGGAGTCGTACAACAAGTACGCTTGATTGCCGGGCCCAAAAGGCCCGGGACTGAGGCAAAAAAAAATGCAGCAAGTAAGGGAAAACCGATGATGCCACAAAGGTGACCAGTGCCGCTGGCAGGGTAAATGGCAGTGACAGTGACTGTGGCTCCCGATGCCACAGCGGCAGTGGCAGTGGCAGTGGCAGGGCCAGTACTTGATGTGGCTGCCGTTGCCATTCGATTGATGTGCATTGTATGTAAATTGGGCGGTCGTTTTCGCATTTGATGCCCTGTCAAGGGATAATCAACAGCAGGAGCAGGAGCTGGAGCTGGAGCAGGAGCAGATCAACAACCGCAGTTGAACAGCGAAGGGACAACTTCAGCATTGACTTCCACTCGACGCTACTCATTATACGGACGCATACGAAATTGTTTCCACCGGACCGAACGCATCGCATACCGTAACGAGCTTGAGGAATACGATCAAAGTACCTCGATAATTTCCCCACTTCGCTCCTCCCTCCCCAGCACCATCTCGGCCATAAATATACTGGGCTGACATCCTGCCGAAAATTGAAAACGACAATGTTGAAGGCTTGTTGACATATATTCATTTGACAGGACCCCATCAACTGTCACTGTCGAGCGAAACGCAAACTGCATCGAGACAACATCGGACGAGGCATGTTTATCGAAGCAAGCCGCCATTGTGCGGTGGGAATGGGGTATTTTGCCGAAGGAAGCTCGGAATGTCCTTTAAATTAATGTTACAATAAACTGTCTCTTATTTAGTTGATGGTTTGTGAATATTATAAAACTATATAGTAGGAGTACCGCTGAACTATGTATGTTAATATTAATATGAAAGTAAATTAACTTCAAATAAATAAATATAGAAAATGTATCTCGTTCTGTTTCTCGTTTCCTTAAATTTAGGTTTGATTTCATACATATATTTGATTATTTATTTGGCAAGATTTCTCTACTTGATCTTTTTCAATAATAGGTACCTCTAATTATTCCGATTTAAGCACTTCCCATCTCTTTCTTATCCGATGTTGGCAATAAAATATCACCAGACCATGTGGACGCAAAAAAATGCGTTAAGACAATCTAAAGCGATGGCAATTGTGGAGAAACTGGTCTCTGGCCATAAAATAAGCTGTAATCGGTAATTGCGGTAAATAAAGTGAGTGGCCAGCACAGGAAAAAATTAACAGGCTGATATTTAATTATTTTACCAACTATAATATATAAGAAACTAAATACAAACGAAATTAATTTTATAAAAACCATGAAAATTTAACTTTCTACTTTCTTTCGTCTTTCATTATTTTTTTTATTTATTAAGTTATTGAAAAAATACCCAAGATAGATTTTCTTAACTGCAATTTTAGTTTTTTGTAAAATGTTATTTTTTAATTAACAATATATTCCCCTCATTAAAAGTAATGTGTTGTGCATGGCTCAGAAATTGGTCTATAACAGAGAACTGCATTGAGTATGATCGAGCATGATCGATCGGCCTCGCTCGAACTCCTTGCAAATCAACT
>JAEIIU010047275.1:0-22154 GCA_018874675.1 Drosophila baimaii
AGTTAAGTCTAATTTTATTTAATTCTAATGATTGAAAGTGTTCTTAATTTTATTTATATGTTGTGGTATAAGTTTGATTTTTTTAGAAATTAAATAATTAGCTTGATGTTGTCTGTATTGACTTGATAAATATATTTAAAGAACTTGTTATAAAAAACCAAACAAAGACTCCCTTTAAGCCAAAAATTCCAAAGGTAAACATAAGTATTTTAATATATCTCACACATATTGTAATAAGATATGAAAGAAAGCCCCTAAAAATAATAAAAGCTTATACATTTTCCCCCCATTTATGTTATTATACAACCAAATAAATACCAGCTTAGTGGCAGGTTCCGTTTCCGCTTCACTGCCGCAGCAGCAGCAGCAGCCTCCATTAAAGCGCAGCTGAATCTGCAAAAGCAACCTGCAACCTGCAACCTGCAATTCTCCTCCTTCCCTCCCCTCTATTAAAGCTACGCAGTAGAAAGTTGACTCTGCATTCGAGCTGGCTAATGGTGACCCCCACTTAGGCACAGGCACCCCATCTCCATCTCCATCTCTCCCAGGCCCAACCTGCGCATTAGCCCCGTCCTCGTCCGCCTTGCAACATTCCTTGCCATTGCCAAAGTCCGCAATTTGCGTATGTCGGCTAATTTCATTTTAAATGCAAGTCCGCACCTGACGGGGATCGGGTATCTCTGGACTTGCCTGGGGTGTGGCTCTCTTGCTGTCTGTGCCAATGAGGCGCAAATGTCTTGTTCACATGAAGCTCTGCGCGCTGGCATTGTTTTACCAACATTTTCCATTTGTTTACTTTTTGGGGGCAGCAGCAGCTCATTTAGGGACGGCAAGCTTGACCCCGCTAATTACTGGCTTGGAGGGGAGATGGTAAAGAGAAAGAGAGCGATGTGCAGTGTTCGCAGTGCAGTTCTGGGACGTCATGCGCTGATTGCCAAGCGCCTACGCTTCGTCGATTGCTCCGCATCTAAGGGGTAAGGGTAATGTGGCCTGGCACTTACTACACTTACCAAAAGTTACCAATGTTACGAGATCCCGAAGGGGGGGAGTCGTGGTGCTTTTTTGGGCGGAAAGTGCAAGTGCCAGGCCACAGCTCGATGGCCCTATTGCGATAGGCCACACAGGGAAGCCAAGGTAGAAATTTTCATCTTCTTCGCTTTTTTCGTGTAATTTTTTTTTTCTATGGACCCAAAGCCAAGCGCCGTTCCAAAGCCAAAGTCTTGTCAAAAACGGTGTAAACCGTTAGGCCATCATAATGATGAACATAATGATAATGATGATGGTGGATCGGGTCTGGAGAGCCGCTGATTGGTTTTGGATTTACATAAATTGGCGCTGGACTTGTTCTCTTGCCGCCATCACCGCCATCGTCGTAGCCGTTGCTTCTCTTGACCCAGTTAGCGGCGTTTTCTGTTTATATATATGTATAGGTATATATGTACATATCTATATATATTTTCTCGTATTTTTTTTCTTTTTGTCGATTTAGTTTGGCTTGGCTTGCTGGCCAAATTAGTAGAACCTCGTTAAAATCGCACACAGACACACATTTGGCGAGGAGAACATCGAAAATATTTCGCAAGTGACTCGCTTTTGCGCAATGTTTTGTTGCTATTGTTGTTATAGTTGTTATAGTTGTTGTTGTTGTTGTTGTTGCTATTGTTGTTGCTGCTGCTGGCGGATGCGCCTGGCCAGACGAAGACTTGTGCAAATAAATTGCAAGTTCGTTGCCTAAGTCTTTTGATTTGAACTTCCGCCAAGGCGCCAGAGGATCTCTCTTGGCTATCAGCCACGCACCCCGAAGCGGGGGCATTTACACAGAGCAAAAAAAATGGTGTGGAAAGTGACTGAGAAGATATATGTACATATTTTTTAATGTTAAATACAAGAACTTAAAGTCGGAAGTAAGAGCATAAGGGGGATATATGTACGTAAGTACTTTTTATAGTTGCAAGCTGCTGCTATTTGTTGCCTCAAGTTTGTGGCCTAAGTCTTTCGATTGGAGATTTTTTTAATGTTAAAAACTACTTGCATTTAACAATTAAATTCATTAAAATTTTGTTAATTGTTCAGTGTCGCCCTGAAGACGGTTGCCGTAGCTGCAGCCGAAATATATCGGAATCCCACAAATTTAAATTTGTGTTTTCTTACAACAATGTTGACCTCGAGCCGGCAAAACATTTCAAATAAATTCATTACCTTAAATGTACGTTATTTTTATGAATTATTTGTCATTTAAACATTTAATTAATTATTTAAAGCTTGAGTTTAGAAATACTGTTTATAAATATTATAAGAAAACTCTTTTTAAGTCAAAAATTTCAGCTAAAATAAAGAAAACTACTTGATTTTCTATTAACTTGAATACTCTCTTAAAACTTAGAGATAACCCTTAAAATCTATAAAGATTTCCTATAGAAAAAAACTCAGCAATTGCTTTCTTTCTTTAATCTTACTTTTTTAAATGAGAAAATATAAAAAATAATATTATTTTCTCCCCCAAATATATATATTTTAGACATATGTTCTTTCAAAATATCTACTCTCCAATATAGAATAATATTTTCCCAGTGCAATTTCCCACTTTTCCAGGGCATCTCTCTCTTAAGGCGACTGCCCTGTTCGGGAGGGGCTTCTCTACCTCCCTAGCCATTCGCTTGTTCCGCCTGCCTTTTAGAATTAATTGCGCATAAAAATTGCCCATCATGCGCATTAAATGAGACATCAAAGAACGTCTGCCTGGCACACACACACACACACACCCAGCTAGTTGGCTGAAAGGTAAAAGCTAAAAGCTGCTAAGCGTATTAAATAAACATGTGCTGTGCCCGCTCCCGCTCCCGCTCCAGCTCCCGCTCTATTCTGTTCTTTTCTGTTCTGTTCTTGGTCTTTTATGTAACGGTAACGACACGACCGACCAGCAACAATAAATTTCAGGCGTAAACAGTTACGTAAAAGAACAAAAAAAAACAACACAACAACACAACAACTTGGCGGCTGATAGAACAACCCGGTGGCTGAGTGGCCACAACTGCGCCGCCACACATCTCTGCCATCTCTGCCATCTCTGCCATCTCCACAGTGACAGCATCGACAGCATTTCCAGCAGATCTTGGCAGCATCTTTCACCTGACAACGATGCTCGGCTTTGGGATGGCATGGCATGGCATGGCATGGCCCCTCCCACTCCGCTCAATAGCCCCCGCAAGCTCTGTAACAGGTTCGATATGATTTTGCGGCACTTTTGCCGCAAAGGAAACGCTTGATTGCCGCTTCTAAAGCAAGGCCAAGCAACGGCAATCGAATGGACGGGAAGACAGGCAGACAGACAGACAGACAGACCGAGAGACTTGGCAAGCGGCGCAAGCCATCGACGACATTGACCGACGACGACGACGTTGCTGGATGCTGGCAGAGCTACGCTCTGGAAGAGCGGCGCGGCGGCAAGTGGGAAAGCGGGAAGCCGTCGTCGTAGTCGTCGTCGTTGCCGTTGCCGTTTGCCAGTTGACCGCATTCCAAGCTCCGGCCAGCAAATCAATGTGCAAGCGTAGAAGCCACATCTCACCAACAACAAGAAGCAGAAAACAAAAAATCAGAAAAAAAACAGCAATAGGCAGCAGCATCAAGAGACGCGTCCTTCTCTTTCCTGCACAGCGAAAAAATATTGTCTAAGAACTAAAGGAATTTGAGCTTGAGAGGGTTTTTAAATGTATTATTATATTTATAGAGAAAAACTAAAATATTATGGCATATATATCATTATTTTTATATAGAAAGAAATATTACTTTAATGACTTTTGATTTTTGTAATAAAGAATCTAATCTTCAAACTAAAATATATGAATAATATTTAAACTTTCGAGAGAATTTGAAAGAACAATAACCCTTGGCTTTGTACATGAAATATCCCCTAAAAAATGTATTAATATTATTAATGAAGAATCTATTTTTCAAACTGAAATATATATTTAATATTTGATCTTTCAAGATAATTTTATAGAAAATAAACCCTTGTCTTTTTTGTTCATAAAATATATTATATATATATATTTAATATTTCATCTTTCAGCATAATTTTATAGAAGATAAGCCTTTGGTTTTTATATATAAAATATATTCCTTTAAAAATATATCAATAATATTATATATTTCAAGAGAACTTTAAGTAATGAAATCTTTATGTTTTGTTCCTAAAATATGTCTTAAAAATCAATGTTAACTCAAAGGGTTTTACCCTTTAAAATGACATTCCCAAGTAGCTTTTTCCTCAAGAACAACTCCCTCCCAAAAGCATTCCCAATTGTTCTCTGTGTGTGTGTAGACTGGCAAAACTGGGTCACTTCGGCCCAAATGCAGTTTAAGATAGAATGCGAACTTGGGCGAGTGTGCGAGTGTGTGTGTGTGGTTGTGTGTGTTTGGCAGCTGCGAAACACCTGCAGCAGCAGCAACTACAGCAACTCGTGCCACAGTCAAGACTTCACAGTGAGTGATCGCTGTGGCTGCAATGCGCACTTTGCCGGCGCCCACTGTACACTGTTTGCTTCTTATTTTTTTTTTCTTCTTTTTTTTTCAGATGCGTTCTCGTTGCAGTTTGCTAATTTCCGCCAGCTTCTGCGGCTTTTTGGTTTTGGTTTTGCTTTTTGTGCCTAATTTGCTTTGGCTGCCGCTGTTGCTGCTGTGAACATTTTCAATGCTATGCGAAGATTGTTTCCACTTGGTGAGGCTGTTTTTTATGGCTTTTTATGGGGGTTTTCAGAGTTTTTTTCTATGAGCTGTTTATGGTCTTTTTTTCTTCCACCCAAAATGTGGACAAATGCTAAGGCTAATCTGTTGGTCAGAAGCAACGGATGCAAGTAAAAACTATAAACAAAAAAAAAAAAAGAAATGGAAAATAGGAAAATAGGAAAATGTAATAGAATAGAATAGAAAATAGAATAGAAAGAAAAACAACAGTTTAAGGGGGCAATTTGCATAAGAAAAGGAGAACACAAAAAGAACGAAACGCATTAAGTAAAGCCGGCGATTGTTGGCCGTTTTTCTTTTTTTTAATTTCGGTTTTTCGGCCTTTCTCTGGGAGTCTCATTTTTTCTTGGTTTCTTGGTTAACTTTTTTGTCAACTCTTCTATGCAAATGGGCAGCCACAAATCAAAGCTTGGCCCCAATACACACACACACAGAGAGCGGGCCAGAGAGCTGGAACCTCTGGCTTTGTTATGAATATTTTCACCCAAGAAATGCCGCTGGATTATAAAATCGATATATGTAGGTATATAGCTATATATTTTCTTGCTCTCGCCGTTGGGTATTTGGAATTCCATTTTTGGAATGGGTAGTTTTACCGCTACAGTTGCCGGGGCATTACGACATCAAAAAAAAAAGAAGATCGAGATCGAAATGGGATTGGATCGTATTGGATCTAGGGGAATTTCCGAGAGCAGGTGGACCAAGACATATAGCAATAACTGTAGCTGCAGTTGCTCTCCTATTGATTGGCCTGCAGCTGCAGAACTGCCAACTCATTCCGCGGCGGAGGAGCACTTCCGATTGGAGAAGCAGCAGCGGCAGCAGCAGCAGTCATTGAACCTGCTCCCGTCGCCATTATCATCATCATGATGAAGATGGCGCCATCGCCCCTCCATTTAGCGAGCAAGCGGAACAAAAGCAACATCATCATCATAATCATCATCATAATCATCATTGGCAGCAGCCGCCGCAACATGAGCAACATCTGCAACATTGGCTACATGGCGAGCTAAGCAAATTGCAATTTCCATGCGTTGCCTGCCACATCCACAGCCACATCCCCATCTCAAGCCACATCCACGTCCACATCCACGTCCACATCCACGTCCAATGTCCGCAATTAGGTAGCCGAGCCCCATCATAATCTATGGTTATTGTTATGGCTATTGTTAGTATAAGTGTTATCGCTATCGTTATGGCTAAAAAAAAAATATATATTGAAAAGGCTGAGGAGGCGGAAAACGCTGAAATAAACTAAAATGTTTTGTGCCTTTTCGTGCCTGGCCGTGCCGCATGATTCATGGGGCATAGAAGTGTTTATATAGATTTTTATAGTTTCTTGTTTTCTTAAGAGGAAATATATTTAGCAAGATTTTTTAATACAAAATATAATATATTTAAGTGAAAAAGACTAACCTTAACAATATTTTAAAGGAATTCTGATTTGTTTTACTTCTTTTCTGCCCAAATATATATTTTATAAATACACAAATAAATTTACTATCTATTAGACATTGCCTTTCAAAGAATATGCCCATTTAATTTCCTAAATATATAGACTGGTAATACATTTTCCCACTAAAAACCTTACATAATCCTTGATAACGCTATGAAAAAAAACATAAATAATCAGCCATAAAATCGTTTACCTACACACTTTGGCTTACTTTTCACACTCAATCTTTGATCAATGCAATCGCTTTGATAATTAACGACAGCTGTGGCAAATTATCAATCACTCTCCCATCGATCGAGTCACTAGAGTTTCACGAGCCGCATTTTCTTGTTGTTGTTGTTGCTGTTTTCTTTGATGGCAATTTGCAATCGCTTTTTGGGGCCAGTGACGAAACGCCAAGAGCCAAGAGCGACCGAACACCAACACAATAGCGTTTAAAGTTATTAACGAAGCAATTATTAATAACAATTTCAATTGTTTGCCTTAGCTCTGCCACAGCAATGGCATTGATGGCTTCAAGAAAAAAAAAAAAATAAAAAAAATAGAAAAAAAAAACAGAGCCGTGAATCACAGTGCCGGCCAATTTGCAGTGGCAGCTAACACCAGCAGCAGCGACAGCAACGTTAACAATTGCGCTTGTACATATATTACAATTAATTAAATTAAAAAAGGTGGAGAAGAAAAGAAAAAAAAAAAAAAACGCGCATAAATTCTGTCCACACCAGCTTTTTCCATGTTTCTCTTTCTCGCTGGCTGGCATTTAAATGCGTTGCTAATAGCAAACAATTTCATTTATTTATTAGACGTTAGTTTCACTTTTCGAGCATTTCACTGGCGACATTAAGATTTCACACACGACGCCAGCCGCCAGCCGCCAGCTTGGACTTGGCCGGCAAACAAAACGCGAAAGTTGTCGCAGTCGCAATCGCAGTAACTCCCAGGGTGTTGCTGTTGTCAAGGCATGTGTGTGTGTGTTAAAGATATTTAACTGCAGCCTGCCATTTATGTTTATGGCAATTAAAAAGATACAGATACACCGCCTGAGAATCACCGCAGCTTAATCAGGCGCGGCAAAGAAATAGCTGAATGGAATTGATTGAAATTTATGCCAAAGCAAACGACAGTGCGACAACTTTAGAGATCTATGGCCGGCCGCCGGGGGATGAGTTGCCATGATGCGAGATGAGATGAGATCAGTTCGGATCGGATAACGACCCAGGCACTCCCTCGCCATCATCAATTCCTAGGCAGCTTTCGGCATGAAATCATCATCATCAACACGAGTGACTTGGGTTGAGGCTTATATATCTCGGGAATTTCTTAGTTATTTACAGTTTTTTTTTTGGGGACATAAAATAAGCTGGGAGTAATGGTAAGAACTTGTGTGAAGTATATTAAATATTATTAAATATTTGTGCTGATTTGGTAGACTTAGTACTTATATTAGAAATATGTCAAGTCTTTATCTATTAATTAATAACATTTAATTATTTGTTTCATGGCAAACTTCAAGGATATTTTTTTAATACTGCCTCAAAGATACATTTTTCGTTGAAAGACTTTTCCAGCAAGTTCGTTGCCTAAGTCTTTTGAATACAACAAATTTTGTTACAATTTTTTGTTTTTGGTTTTTATTTCTGGTTTTCTTCTTCAGTTTTTGGCTTTGACTCGCTTTTTGATGCTCGTAACTCTCGACAATGATTTACATATATCGAGTGCACGAGTACCTGGCAAGGCCATTGACAGCTTTGCGCAATCAGCTCTTTGCCACGGCAGTCGGCACTCGACTCTCCACCCCCCCACACACGCTGAGACCTCCTACGTGCCAAGGCGGCAATTGCAGTTTGGGAGGGGAAACAAATACAAAAAAGAAAAAGAAATAAAAACCAAAATAAAACCAAAGAAAATAAAACTCAAAAGTTGCGTAAAATAGTGAAGTGAAACATGTTCAAGTTGGTTTGTATTTTGTGTTGAAATCTATGTCCCACCCGCATACATATAGCGCTTAATGAGCAGGGAACTTCAGCTATATGTTTAAGTGGAAATATAATATATTTAAGAGAGATTTTCTAGATTTTAATATTAATAAATATAAATATAGTCTTTATTTTGAGTTTGGTAGATTTTTTTGAAAGTGAACCCCCAAGTTTAAAGGTCTGTCTCCGCTATTGGCAGCTGGCAGCTTTGCTATTTGCATTTTGCCAGCTTGCATTTGCTTATTTTTTATTGTTTTTATTATTATTTCTTTTTTTTTTTTCTGTGATGGCTTCCTACTTCCTTGTGGCAAAGCCAGGGTCTTATGTAAAAACGCGCGACCGCAATTGAAGTTGCAGTTGCAGTTTGCAGCTTGCTGCAAGGAGAGGCTGTCTGCTGCAAATGCCGCCGCATGCATGCGTGCACCGAGCCACGCCCACTGTGTGGACGGGACGCCCTAACAACAAATTGCTGCGGTTCATTGTGCAGACTCAAAGGCAGTCACAGGCTCAGGCTCAGGTATTGGTATCGGTATCGTTATAGGTACATATCTTGGCGGCTCATATTGCCAAAGGTACTCGCACTCGCACTCGCATTCGCATCTCTTCTTTCTTTCTTTTAAAGTTTCGCATTGCAATTAGGCGAACACGGCGCTTCCGCATCTCTTGATGATGATTATGATTATGATGAGCTGCTGGTCATGCATGGCCATGTTTTGCCACATATCGCTGGCTGTGCCTCTTGCTCCTATCTGTGTGCAGACATTACGTTTTGGCCATTAGATGTTGGGCATGTGCTCGATCATCCCATTCCAGCCCCAGCTAGCTAGCCCAGCTAGCTCGGCACTTTTACTTTTCTTATTGTCAACAATTGTCTGCGGAGGAAAGCCGCAGAAAAATAAAACTTTCCCAACATTACAGATTTGTCGCTACTGCTACTGCTGCTACTGCTGCTGTTTTTTTTCTCTTTCCCCAAACAAGCCGCAATTGTTGTCGCTTTTATTGTGGAATGGCTCCCGCAGATCATAAATTTTCTTTTAATTTCAGTTTCTGTATGTTCTGCTGCCTGTGCGGTGTCTGTCTGTGATTAATTTAAGTTAATTTACAAGATTTTCCTCGGTAAAAGTCTGTCGAGTAAAAGTAGCAGCGGCTGCCTTTGACTTCCCCTTACTTCTTAGAAAATAAAAAAAATTAACACATGATCAGAAATCACAGAAAATAATACTTTAGAGAGGAATTTTTCATCAATAACAAGTAATAAAATGAGTACTTTTAACGTTTTAGGGCCTTAAATGCATTTTATTTATTTGTTTATGTCTTGCAGATCCCTTAGTATTTTATATAAATTATTTTATGTATTAATTAATACTTTAAATAATATTAATTGAAGTAATTTCACCCTACAATCCATTATCTTTCTGTTAAGCATCAAGTTTGTGGCCTAAGTCTTTTGATTTCCTAGCTTCTAGGCTGCCAGCTACCTCCTATTTTTTCTCTGTGTTCCGTGCCACGTGCAGCGGCCTGTGGGTTGCCCAAGTCTCTTGCTCTCGCCTCTCCCTCCTCTCCCTGTCCCATTTGTGCCACATTTCAGTTTGCCCGAATGTTTGCTGACCCAAACAAACATCCGTTTCCTGGCGAATGCGCCGCCGTCACTGCCGTCACCACTCCCTCGACTGCGACTGCCCTGGTCGACTTTTGTCGCATATCCCACGAAACAATTAAGCACTTGACGCAGCGCTTACAAAAATTAAAAAAAAAATACAAAAAAAAAAAACTAAGACAAGAAGTGGAACTGGAACTGGAACCCCAACTGGACTGGTACCGGGAGTTTGGGAGCTGGCCAGTTTTGCTGACAGCTGACGCGGCCTGGACGCCTTTTTTATTAACGTGGGAACAAAATGCAAAACGCAGCCAAAAAAAAATAATACAAATTATAAAAAGCTGCTTTTGTTTCGAAGCCAGAACCGGAAATCAAAAAAAAAAAAAAAAAGAGCAGGCAACAATCAGCCGGAAAAAATGTATGCAAAAACAAAATAAAAATTAAATGTGAAAAAAAAAGAGAATCGCTTGGTGTTTTTTTTTGTTTTGCCTTAGGTGCGCCCCACACACACACACACACACACACACACTTATTAAAAATGGGTGATGAAAGCACCAGCAACAACAACAACAACAAGAGAAAGATTGGATTGGATGGAGCCAAGAGGCAGCAGCGCAACAAGTGGGATCCAACACACAAACGAGAACGAGAGAAAATTTGTTTGCTTTGGCAGCGGAGTGCCGTTTGTGCGGTTTTTTTTATATACCAAATACCCTCCACAAAGTGGGGCATATGGGGCCGGGCAAGGCCATAAATTCAGTTACTCCCACCAGCATAGGGAAGTTCAATATTTGGCATGGGAAATCGGGGCCATTGAATTGGGGTTTTTTTTTATTTATTTAGAAATTAATTTGCAGCGGCCTTTAATTGCTTGTTAGTCTTGTTGTTGTTTTTTTTTTTGGTTTCTTTTCCAAAATTATGCAAATGGGCTTGAGTTTAAACAATTCATCATCAAACCCTAAACAACAGTTCCCACATGTCAAGGCAGCGCTTATAAGCATTTAATCGAGATAAGCGCCAAGACAAATGAATATGTAATGGCTAGCTGATATGTGGGATAATTATGACAGCTTAGAGAAATAAATATAAACAAAAGCCTGACGTTAATGGAAGAATTTTAGGTGATTTTAAAGCAAGAGGAATTAATTTTTAGGGGTTTCTTAATGAAGATAGCCTAACAAACATTATTAAATGTTATTAAAGGCAAGAAAGTGTTATTTAAAATGTTATTTAATGAACAAATTAAGGAAAGTTCTGAAGTTTGTATTAAATATTTCCCAACTAACAACTTTTGAGTCAGAGAACTAATAAAAGAATGAATTTTCGCTCCTCCAAAACATGTAAAAACATGTTCTTGGCAAGGCAGGGTATCCGCCAGTCGTTCTCCCCCCTTTTTTCGCACCATTTCTTTCTCGTTTTTCGTCGTCTTTCGCTTGACACACTCACCTATATTCTGCGCCTGTGCCTGCGCCTGCGCCTGTGCCTGCTGCGCCTGCGTCGTGGCCAGCGTCGACGCCAACGCCAGCGCCAAAGCCAGCGCCAGCAGCGTACGCTGCGTGCGATGCATTGTTGCTCTCTCGCTCACACCTGTCACGGCGCTTGTCCGTCCTTTAAGTTTAGTTTAGTTTGTTGTATTTTTTTTTTTACAATTTCTTATTTAAAATTCGGTTTTTTCTAGCTTATTTTCTTTCAGCTTTTTGCACACTTTGAACTTCCTTGGTTTTTGGGGGCGGGCACTGGTTACGAGTTTCGGGTGGCATCCAGCACACAGAAAAAAAAAAAACAAAGTGCACTGCACACGGGAATTTGTTGCACGGCAAAAACTTTAAAAAAATATGTGTAGAAAACTTGACGCGACACGCTTATCCGCTGCGCGAACCGTTCGCTGGGAGCTTTGCAGGGCGACTGAAGTCACTCGAAGGCGGCGATCGCGCACGAAGAGGTGAGGTCTCTTCGTGAGGTCTTCGTTTTAAGCTCGGCTTCTTTCACTTTTCGCCCTCTCTCTCTTGCTCGCTCTCTCTCTCTCTTTGCTTTTGTTCTCAATCTCTCTTTTTTTCTTTTGTCGGCAGAGCCGAACTTGAAGCCAAACCGTCGCCTTGTGCAGCTCGAAAGCAACTGAAAGTTAGCGGCGGCGCGTCGTGCGTCTTGTAAGCTTCACCTGACGCTGCTGCTGCTGCTGTGCGGCCTCTGCCTCGGTCGACGCACTTGCTGCTGCGCTTTTGGCAAGTGCCAAGTGCGCCAAGTGCCCCCCTCCACCCCCCTGTCACACCCCCTCTGTGACCGCTAAGCCGACGCCAGTCAGGGCGAGCTGATCAATGGCCAGCAATCGCGGTTCTTGGGCCATCACCATCGCCATCGCCATCATCATCATCGCCAGAACGGTAATAACAACTAATACAGGTTATGCAACTGTAACGGAACACTCGGAAAAAAGCGGCCGCGATAGGGGAGAGATCTATGTAGGTGATTTGGGTATCGGGTCAGTTGGGGAGACTTCGGGGTCTACAAAGAGAGTTTATTTATTATTAAGTATATATAGTATGTCACATATCATGCTAATATGATATGTATGTAGGCACACATTTACATATATGTATACTTAACTTATTTAATTTGTTGTTACAGTAAGTTGTAATATTATAATAAACAATAAACTATTTAAACTATATAATGTTCCTTTTGAAGAAACCTTTTTCATTATTCTATGGAGACTTTTGTAAGGAAAAAGATTTAACACTCTCAAAAGTTTACCTATTTATGTATATTATTTAATGTTGGTATTCTTATTTAATTTAAAGTTTATCAGTACAATTTATATAAAATATATCTATATTTATCTTAAAGTTTATCAGTACAATTTATATAAAATATATCTATATTTATCTTAATAAATCTTCTTCTATTTTGTATAGTAAAAGAAAGAGTAAGCTCTTCCAAGAGTGGACCTAGCTTGGTATTCTCTATAATGTTTCCATATTTAATTCAAGGCTATACCTAAAACATATAGAAAACTTAAAGTTATCTTTCCAAACAACACTTTTAGTTAATTTTACAAAATAAATAGGAAGTTTTCCTTTTATAAATTCTCCAAAGAGTGTACCAAGTTCACAAGTACAGTAGAGCGGAAAGAGCATCGATGTTAATTGATTTTAAGTAGATTTTCCCATATAAAAATATTGAAAGCTTCGATTCTTTTTGAGCTCTAAAGTATAGTCCTTTAGTCCTTAAATTGGTCTCATAGATTTCAAGTGAAATGCATTTAAGGAAATGTACAAACTAATATTTTTAAAGAATGATTTGTGTGCTTGATCTGTGTGCTTGATTAAACATATTGTGGAGTCTATAAATAATTGGACTGAACTTAAGTTTGCTAATCGCTTAATATATAAAATATAATAATAATAATATACATAAATATAATATAAATATAAATATAATATAAAATAATATAATATAAAATATATATATTTCTGTACAAGTTAATCCGCTACACTTCCACTTCCCCTTGCAAATATTACCCCCAATAATATTTCACAGTGTTCAATTCTTTTGCTGTCCATCTCTAAGCTGGTAAGTGGACCAATTTGGCAGAAGAATTCCTCTATTGGTAGCTGGTCTTACTGGCTTACCTGCCTGTGCTACTGCTGCTGCTGCTGGGGAGATGTGGACCTGGAACTGGACGCAGTGGTAGATGTGAATGTTGCACAATGCCGCTGCAGCGCGCATTTGCATGCCACACGAACGGGGCGGAAAGTAAGCCAAATGGTCAGGAAACTGGCACAAAATCCAGATTCATGGATGCACTGCAGCATCTCTTGCAGCTACTCTCTTTGGGCTTTTGTTTTTGCTCTATTCCAACATGTCCGGCCAACGCACACATGTGACACATGTGGGCCAAATGCAAAATGCAAAGATGCAAAATGGTCCAGACACAGGCTAATGATCATCGTGAGATGGATGGATGGGGAGGGGGGGTGGCAGGTAGGCTGGAGGCCAGAAACCCGATCGAACCAGGTGACATCGAATTGGGTTGCGAGCAAAGTGCAGTCGAGCATTCCACGCGATCTGGAAAAGCGGAGAGCGATGGACCACTGGACCATCGGACAGACCTCACAGGGTGCTGCGGGCGAAAAAGAGCGATTGATGGTAGCTTGACCAGCGGCTAGGGGAGATTCAGTGACAGAAAGGTAGATAGATGGTGAGTGTAAGATACAGATAGATAGATAAATAGATAAATGGGTAGATAGATCGATATCTTTAAGTACGAGATGTGAAAATAAATAAACAGAAATGTTTATCTGCATATTTCTTTCTCTAAGTAAGAGCTTATATCTGGCAAATGTATTTTTTGTAATGAGTTTCCTTAAATTAAATTTTATTTAATATTTTTCCTAAGACTCCCCAAGCCCATCCGTTGACTGTAACCGAATTTGTGTCACCTTGATCGCCACCTTGGGTGCCTCCAGCCTCCAGCTGCAATTTTTTCGGTCATGTCAAAGCGTCGTCGTCGTCTGGCTTACGGATTGATCCATGTTCGAACTTGCCAAACATCAAACACGGCTCCCAGCGCCCTCCTCTCGAAGTTGTTAGCCAACAGCAAAAACAGGCAGTTGGCAGTTGGCTTGTGGCAACATTTAATTAGAAAATCGCTGGTGCAAGTGGCTGCTGCTGCCGCTACTGCTGGGATGGGAACGGGATCGGGAATGGAAATGGGAATGGGAATGGGGATGTGGATATGGATGTGGCTACTCGATGGGCTTGGTCATGAAGCTTCGACTACGTCTTGAGCTTCAACTCCTCTACCGCCCATTGTTCCGCTTGCTTGGCCAGGCAGCGGCCAGTACAACGAGTAACAGCACTGAGAGAAATCAGGGCAAAGGGCTTAATAAACCTAAATAAATAAAAAAAAAGCATAATACAAGAAATATATCATAAGAATATAAATTAAGAAAGCTAACAGCTTTGTTTTGAATCAACAGTTTGGCCTGGAAAGATTTATTTCAAAGAAATATTTAAATAACATTTTTGTTTACTGTGTAACAAGCAGCCGCATGGCCACGTGCTGCTGGCTCCGGCCGTCTCCTCCTCCAAAACGACGCCCACCTGGTAACTAGTGACCAGTGTGGAGTGACCACAACAAGGAAATCAACTCGGCCAGGCAGGCAGGCACACGCAACAAGTTCGGAGGAAAAGCTGGGAAAAGCAGGGAAAAGCTGAGCCCAACGCTGGGAGAATTTAGGACGCAGCCAAGCAAAGCAAATTGCTGCATCTGAGGCTGCCTGCCACAGCTACTATCCCGGGAAGCCACCCATCCCAGACCAGGCCAGACCATAGCTCGCTTCATTTTCCATTTAGTGCTTTATTATTTTTAATTTTCAACTCAGGTTCCGAGATTAATGTTCTGAGTCGCTGTGTTGCCCCCGGCGAGATTTCCCTTCTGGATTGGCCGGAGGAGCTGTGTCTGCCCCAGGAAAATCGTAGTAGGCATTCGTGCTCCAGTTTGAGGCAATTGCTTTCCCGTTTTTTTGTTTTCTTTTTCTTTTTTTTTCAGGCCCAAAATCAATGGGAAACTAGTTCTCCGATGATGAGCTTTTGATTATGACAAAACGAAGATTAATTCAAATTGATTTCCGATATTAATGAACTGCTGAACTGCCGCTGACCCACAAAAATCGTTGGCTTCGATGTGAAATAATGAAAAATTACCTAAATATAAACGATATTTCAGCTGAATGTGGTAAGAGAGAGAGGGGAAGAGGATTTTGGGCGAGAGATAAGATATTTAATTACAAGTAAAACCAGTTTAAATAAAGATAATTAGATATTATTCAAGATAGTTAAATAAGGAAGACTAGCATATATTTTATGCTCATTCTCCAAACAAAAATAAATATATATTTTAACATTTATTTCCCCTGTAATACACATCACAAAACTGTACAATAATTACACTATTAAATTGCTTATAAACAAAACCACAAATCCGTATGGAAAACATTGTTAAGTGTTTTCGTAATTTTTGCCAACAATTACGCATTGGATAACATCCGACTTGCCTCCTTTGGCGTGGTTTTTTTTTGGATAGTTTGCACATATTGCACATGCTTATGATTGCGCAATCCAGCGCCCACAGAAAGTGATTGCATCGGGATAGGGAGGGGGCGTGGCTGCTTGCGCTGGCCATTGCAAGGGTTAGGTTCTCCACCCTGCCACCAGGTAATAGTAAGAAAAATAAACAAAAAAAACACAAAAACACAAAAACAACAGGCAGAAAAAAGCCCAGTGAAATGTCTGACATGAAACGAAAGTAAAACTCTTGTCTTTCGTCTGTGCCAACATGAGGCCTGTCTTGGTCGGTGGGGAGGGGTGGAGCGTAGTACTCCCTACCACCCACCAGATCCTAACCCACCACCACCACCACCCAGTGGGCACTTGTGGCTCCACTGACAAGTGGAGTGCTCTTTTGTTGCGCTTTTGATATTTGCAATCATTTCATTTTTGGACACTAATGACGGTGATGAATGCAACCGCCGCTGCGCAGAAGTGGATGATGTCCAGAGCGGCGGCTAGAGAATCCAGAGCTTACATAAGCCACCTACCACCATCAAAAGCGACTGTGTGACAGTGGCAACAATAAAGCATTGCAGAAATAGCAAAAAAAAAAAGAAAATCACCAAAAAGGGGAAAAAACAAAGCAATTGACGCTGGCAAAGAGAGGGCAGCTGCCGTGCACTCAAAAAAAAAAACGGAAAATAGGGAAAATGTACAGGGAAAACATATATTTAACACTGGAATAGCCTTACAAATTTATAACATATTTTAATTATATTACAAAATGTGTGAGATAAGTTCTTTTTTATATATAAAAGCATTTAAAAAGTAGGGAATGTAAGCAGGCATTACTTATACATTTTAAAACAAGAAGAAAAGAAAGAAAAATCTATATTTTCAGCTGGGATTTCCCTTGAAAATTTATAACATATTGGATTTAGCATTCAAAATATATAAAAAATTTAGCCATAGTATTTAAAAGTATTTGAAACACAAGGAATAATCCGATAAAATCAGAAATACTACGAAAAATATGTTTATTTTTAAATAACTCTTAGTTTTATATACCCAAAAATATTATTCCCAGTGTAATATTAGTTTTGAGCCTCCTCCATTGGGGCCCGCGCAAGTAGATCAGGTCGCCCTGGACAGAGTTAGCGTTGTTTGATTGTGTCACCTTAATGGAGCAACCGCAGCTCATTTGGAGCAGAGGCTGACAAAAAAAAAAAAAAACAGCGCCAGCGAGATGACATGTTTCATCTGCCTTGGAAAACAATCATTTGTGGCATTAGCACACTCACACACACACACATACACACACCGCTGGCTGATCCAAGCGACCCCTGCCTTTCAGTATCTCGCTGCCTCTGCTTCTGGCCCTAATCATTCCATACCGCCTCGAGTTCGTTGCCTGAGTCTTTCGATACTAAAGAGTAAGCGAGCGCGAGAGAGAGAGAGAAAGAGTGAGAGAAGCGCAAGAGCGAGGGGCAAATGACCGGAGAAATTTGCATTTAATTGCTTCTACACTACTCCTCCACCCACACTCACAAATCCGTGTTAAAAACCTTTGCCATTTTGCGTATTCTGACCACGAAGCCACCTTCTCCTTTTTGGCCCTTCCTCCCCGGGCGCCTTGCCAATTTGACAATTTTATTGATGGCCCAGCCAGTTACGTGCCCATTGGCCGTTGCACGCATCACGCCGTGTGCTCCAACTTTCATTTTGATAATGATAATTTAATGAAGAGAAGTTGCGAGTGGCCAAGAGAAGAGTAAAGAGTGCTAAAAGGCCAGCCAAAAGATGGAATACCTTCTATTGCAGACAATGACAGCAAAAGGGGGGAAGTGCTCCATCCTATAAGCTAGTTTTTAAAGCCTCAAATTGGCTAAAAAACGTAGGCTTATTTTCAAAAATATTTTATAAATATGTGTTAAGGTTTTTATTGATATTTTTTAAATAAGAAATAGCTCTCTGCTTAATTATTTTTTAGATTTCCCTAGTTCTGACCCCTTTCTTATATATATTTCCTTATCAACTTTGCAAATACTTTAAACACAAAATCTCGTAAATATATAAAACCCATTAACAACATTATTATTTGCCTCTTTCCCCCAACTTTCGGCGAGTGCTTGTGCGTATCAATTTCATTTAGAAATTCTCGAGATTCTTTTATGGCCACCAGCCCCCATTCAATGGCTATGTGGGTCTGCCCCACCATCTCCGTCTCCGATGAGCTTCACTTTCGATCCGGACAGGTGTCAAGTGCCCTTTGTTGCTGTGGCAGTAGTAGTAGTTGGACGTAGTGACGCCTCGTTAGGCTGCTAAGCGGTGCCCATCAGCGGCAGGTGAAATATTAGAGACAGAGAGAGAGAGAGAGAGAGAGAGAGAGAGAGATCAAAGAACGAAAGCCTGGCCCAAACCCGAAACCCCTTACATGGCCAGCTAACTGTTTGCTCAGTTGGCTGCCTGCCCGGCCAATTAACGCATTCCGAGCCGAGTGTTTCTCTTTGAGAATTATGCAAATAAATTTCTTGGGACTCTCGGGCTGGCTACTTATGATTATGGCTTTGCCGAAAAGTTTCTAAAAACAAAAAGAAATACTAAAATTTCTGGGACTGCCGTGTGCTGGCGTGTCTCTGGTGCCGCAACTGCTTATGATTCAGCGCGTCAATAGACGCCCAAAAATCGAAGATACACTGGCAAATGGAAGTCAGGGAAATCAGCCAGAAATGTATGTGTATTTTTAATTTTTTAAAGAGGTGAAAAGGGATTTTCTTTTTAAGATAAACATAAATTAGGGCTACCTTAAAGTCTTTAAAATATGATTCTTTAGCTTACAAATATTCTGTATTTAAAGTTTTGTGGGAAATCATTAATTATAGATATAGATTTATATATTAATATATATCTTATATATTTTTTATATTATTTTACAAGGCAATTGAGAAAACCTTATATTTTTTTTATTGTTATTTCAAACAGAACACGTGAATAAGTCTTGTGGTAATAAAATAATAATTAAACTCCAATTTTGTATGCAAATTGTTAAGAAACCTAACACAATATAATATATATAGTATATAATACTTAATATTAGATATTTTATTTAATATTTCCTCTTTTTTTGGAACCACGTAAGTAAAGCATTCATTAT
Organism: Drosophila baimaii; assembly: GCA_018874675.1. Taxonomy (NCBI): domain Eukaryota; kingdom Metazoa; phylum Arthropoda; class Insecta; order Diptera; family Drosophilidae; genus Drosophila; species Drosophila baimaii. Next base: position 18,978 of record JAEIIU010047275.1, read on the forward strand.
TTCTTTCTCTGCACCTTTGCCCACAAAAACAGAAAACGAAAACAACGCCACAGCAATTTCTGTGTCAATAATTTATTTTAGGAATTGGAATTGGAATTGGACTTGGAACTAAACGAGGTCGGGAGAAAGTTTACTGCACAGAATCGGGCAGAATCGAGCAGTGGATGGCAAAAAAAAAAAAAAATAAAAAGAAGCACTTGTCGCTGTTTTTTTGTTGTTGCTAAATTGACTGAAATTATGATTAGCCGCGAGGATTGCGATTGTCAGCGCGAATCGAGCCGTGTGACGATTGGCCTGAAAGTGCACTGAGTGCAGCCGAAATACGTCGCTTGCATTTGCCATTTCCGCATCGCAACGCAGCCAGGCAAGCGGTGGCAACCTACCTGCTGCTGCTGCTGCAACGTGAAAGCCGCCGCCGAGATGTGCCACAAGGTCAGCCTGCCAGCCAGCGAGCCAGCTGACAATCGGGATGTGTCAATTGGCCAAAATGAAAGAAACGTGGCTGGGAATGGGAAAAGCAAGCAAGCCAAACAACAATGACAGCAGCCAGCCAGTCAGCAGCTACGCTTATCGCTCGAAAAATCAATAAAAAAGCGAAAAAATACGAAACACGACGGCCCGGCATCGAGGAAAACGAAGTTGGTTTGCCCTTTCAGGCAAATATTTGGGGGAAAGTTAGCGCAGGCAGCCTGGGAAAAGTGAGGCTGGCCAGAGACCCAAAGGATCTTGAGAGTTAATTATTTAATTAACATCCAAATGTGAGTCATATCTGGATTTCCTTTGCATATTATGTATTAATTTGTTATGTTCAATGATTCATAGATTAATCCATGCAAATATTAACCATTTCTTTATTTGCCCTTTACCTCAAAAAAATAACACATAAGTTTGTGTCCCAAGTCTTTTGTTTGGTGAGTGAGTCATGGCGTGTTTGCCATATTTTAAATTAAGCAATGAGCTGCATACAAAATAAAATAATAATATTTTTAAAAGACCCAAGCCTTTCTGTTAATTAAATAAATTCCAAACCAATGGAAATCCTCTTTATTTTTCCTTCAGTTAATCTGTGAAAAGTGTGCAATATGCGGGAGGGGGGTGCCTGTGCGAAATGCAGTTAATATAATTTACAGTCCCCGGCCAAAAGCTGTCAGCGTTGATGACCCACTCATTAAAAGAGAGAAAAAAATAAGCGCCGCAGAAAAAAACCCCTTGACAAATGCGTGAGAACCCCGCCGCAGCGGAGTGGCTGTGAAAATTGGCCAAAAGCTAAATGCAAAGACTGCAATGGAAAATGGGAAAACAAACAAACAAAAAAACCAAACCATGGCCACCCTGTGACTTATGCCAGCCTAAGATAATATAGTTAACAACAAATGGAAGAAAAGAGAGAAGGCGGTCTTCCATTTATTTACAAATAAAAATATATATAATATAGCAATTAAGTCATAACAATATTGATATACTTATTATCTTGATTTCCCCGTAAGACAACCCAGTGAAAACCCAAGTAAAGAACCCTCCAATGCCATGCTGGGAAGAGAAAGTGCTCGAAAATCAAGAGCTAAACCTCCGACTTTGATGTGACCCGCCGCAGTCGCCGTCGTAGCTGCGTGAGATGCTTGCGCGGGATAAGGGCAGTTCTGTTGACAACCCAGCCAAATGAGACACAGAAATCTAGTCTAGCCTGAAATTGGCTCATTTATGCTGCCGATTGCTATCGCGTATCGCTCGAAGCTGGAAGAGTGCGCGCGCGCTTGATGGCTGTGGAAATAGTTTTTTTTTTGGCTCTGATTGAACGCGACTCTGTGGCTCTTGTGCCAAATGTGCAGCCAAGAAAGTTTCGTTCTCGCCGCCGCCGGCAGTGTGTGTTGGTGTGCTATCAGCACACATGCATCTTTTAAGTAAATAAAATAAAGGGTATAAAAAAAACAACAGATTCGGCACATTCCTCTGAGTGTATGTACTATAACTTACTATCTTTTGTATCATTGTATCTCTCTCTCGCTTGACAAGTGTCACTCTGGCAGCCAAACGCTGAAATTACTTATTAAAAGTGAAATTATTCGTATCTCGCCTTCTCTCCTTGTCGCTGCTGCTGCTGCTGCTGCTGCTGCTAAACAAGAAACAAGTTTTATGAGCCACAACTCTTTTAAGCCCAAGCTGTAGTCATTTCTATGCAGAAAACGAGAGTGAAATTTGTAGTTAAACTAAGTCCACAAATAGCGGAAGTGTGGTGTGGGGGAAGTGGGGTTGGGGTTTCAAAGATTCGGAGTAATTAGTTGGCTTACTGCTTCACTTGGCATTCTTCAGCAACTGCTTCTTGGGCAAGTTTGTGGCCTAAGTCTTTCGTTTGCCTTAGTGTCGCAAGAGGGGATTTACCCTTAATAAATAAATAAATATAGATAACACATAAAGTAGAGTTTATAATATAAAAAAATGTATCTGAATGGGGTTTTAACATTTTTCTTGAGTTATAAAAAATATTTACTTAATTAAATCATATAAAATATATCACAAAGGTTAGGAAGAAAGGAAAACCTTTATTTTTTCCACTCTTTAATTCTATTACGCTGAGGTATTTTTTTGTTTTTGTTTTCCCACTTTTGGCGGAATGTTTGACTTTTAGGGCTACCCGAAAGAGGTCAGCGGACGAACGGAAGACACTGGGGAATTTTTGTGTTTCTGAGGAGGACTCGGGGTAACTTTCACTCCGCACAAACGCCTCAACCTGCCCTGCCTGCCTGTCGAGCGACGCGTTGCGACATGGAAATGGAAATTTATTAGCGAATTATGATTTCTGTGCACACAAACCACAGCCCAACTTGGCCGGAACACAGTTGGCCATTGGGCAGGCCAGAAATTGCCAAACAGAAAGAAATGTTTGTTTAAAAAATAAGAATAAATATAACCCAGCCTCAAAAGATACAAAGAAAGTCAAGAATAATTTGTAAAATAAATACCTAGACTTTGTTTTTGGAATCTTAAACCTTAAATATGGTTGATGATGATATTTTAAGTATATTTTTTCTCAGTGCAGGGCCACCAACAATTGCGGCAAATGAACTCTGAGCAATTCAGGCCAGGCCCAAGGAACGTGACTGAGAAGCCGAGCGGCCTTAGCCAGAATCGAGGAGCGGATGAAAGAAAGTTGCCATTGGCTGCGTATTTCTTACCCTT
>JAEIIU010047275.1:22204-33522 GCA_018874675.1 Drosophila baimaii
GTGCAAATACGCAGCGCCAACAATTTTCTCGAATTCCTCGCAACAGGTTTTTTTCTTCTTTTTTTTTGGGAGAAAAATATTTGCTTAACAATTTCTACTGTAACAAATAAATAAACTCTGGCTGCCGCGCTGCTGTTGTCCCCCGACAATAATGCACATTAATTGTTGCGATGGATGATGATGATGAAACTCGGAACAGAGCTGGGCCATTGTCTACGGAGGAGGCTGGGCTCCGGACTGTGGATGTCGGAGTCGATGTTGCAATCGTTGTCACCCACGTAAATGGAGTCATAAAGAAGCCGCAGGTCCCAAAGAGGATGACTCAAAAGAAAGTGAAATTTTTGGGAGGAGAAAAAAAAACAAGAAAAAATCAAGAAAAAACACAGCAAAAAAATACAAGACAAAAACCAAGAAAAAACAAGAAAAAACCCAAGAAAAAATCAAGAAAAAAACCAGAAAAAAAGACACCGAATCGCTGAAAAAAAAAAACAAAATACAAACCCAAAAACGCAGGCATGAAAAGAAATTGTGCGATGACAAGAAGCGAAAGTGAAATGCTTTCGCGGCCATTGATGATTCAATCTGCCACGCCCTCCGCCGTTGACCACTAACCAAAAGCTGCCTCCCCTTAACGCGGCATGTGAATCAGTTAACACCCAAAAAAAATGCGAAAGTTTTCAGTGGTCTGTGTGTGTGTGTTATCAAAATCCCGAAAAGTCGAAACAACACCCGAAAAATATTTCTCATACATAAACCGATCATAAAACCCCACCCGGTGGCCCTCTTGGCCAGAAGATATATATGTATATATCCCCGAGTATTTTACAATTCCGATTAGGGCCCAGCGATAAGCATCTCGATTGCATAAGCCTTGGCTACGATATCTTGAGATGCCAAGCCGATTTTTGTGTTTATTTTGGGATAACCGAAATGCGTTTGTTTAGGGATTTTTTTGGGAGTCTGGAAAGTTGTGATTTGTGAGATATATTTAGATATTTATATGTATATAAAAAAAATAACTCCAATATCAAACAGTATTGGGCATTTGCCCTCCTTTTCTCATACTATTATTATACCTTATGACTTCTATCTTTGCAAACTACTTAATATTTGAATCAATTTATTATTTCCTTACTTACTTACTTACTTCTCAGGTATACTATCATTTTTTTTACCTCACTGAACGCTTGATAAAACCCCAGCTTAGACTTTAGCCTCCGCTATTGGCCATAATCCCCTGCAGGAGTTGGTTTATTTACAGGTTCAGTTTCTATCATTTGGCATCGTGAATTGATTGGCTAACAGTCTCTGAGCCAAGCGGATTCGGTTTGGGATTGGGATTTGCCACTAGGATCGGTATTTGGCAGGCCAGGCACGTCGTCTCAAGAGAGCGCGGAAAAGCTGAGCATTTAAGTCGACGAGCCGGGGCTGTCAACGGGCGCGCAGTCATGGCCATGGGCGGCCGTCGGTGGCCAATGGCCAATGGCCAACTGTCAGCTGTCAATTTAGCCAATTTCCAACTGTTGCCGCCGGCGTGCGGATTGCATTTCCATAGGCCAAGCAAGAGCGGCACAAAAAAAAAATTAAAATGAGCCGTTAAGCCAAGAGTTTGCTCAGTTTTGCAGTTTGGCGGTCGTGCCACCGATTGATGCCACATTAACCCCGAAATGCAAGCAGCCCCCAGAAGATGCTTAAATATTATGTGGCTGCTGGAAAATTCTGCTATAATTATATATTAATTTAAACTCATAAACCCTATAAATATATATGTATATATATTAGTTGCAGATTTTTCCCATTCGCTCTCTTTTTTGGGATGTGCAGCCAAAGGCCAAAGGCCAGATGCCTCACGCATTTTAGGTCTCAATCGCACTTCAACTTCAGCTTCAACTTCAACTTGGACTCCACGCTATGGATTTGTGTGTTAATGGGGCTCGATCCGAGATGAGGAGGAGGCGGAGGAGCAGCGGCGTCTGCGTCTGCGTGCTCATTACGCTCGATAAATGCGAACGGCCTCGGAGCGTAGTGATTCCATTCGATTCAAAGCGAAGAAAGCGTTCCGCCGAATGCCGAATGCCGAAATCCATAAAAGGGCCACAAAAAAACAAACAAACCGCCTGCCAAATGGATCTCTTTGAGGTCAACAATTGGAGTGTGTCCAATGAGCAGGCAGAGGCAGAGGCACCCTCTGGGGCACTGTCTCTCCGGATTCAATTAGGTTCTCCATGTGTGCACAGGTGGTGCCAGTGGTGGTGGTGGTGGGTGCCGCCAGGTATGCGCATTGTTAATTTGTCAAAATGCAAATGCTTTTGCCAAAAATTTAATGCCACTGCCACAGACTTTGACACGGTCACTGAGAGAAATAAGTGACTAAATCTATAGAAATATAATGCAGAAAAAATAAATTAAACCTCAGGAAAATGGTGCTTTCAATTTATAATAACTAAATAATAATAATAATAATTTTATAAGTAAGTAAATATAGTTTCTCCTATTAAATTTTAAAAGCTCAACACGAAAATGTATGTATAACAACCCATCATATTAAGTTTTCACACAAAATGAATAAGAAAAACATAATTTTCTTGCTTAACAACTTATGTGAGCTCAATTAATTTATTTAAATATTGTTTGAACAATATAAAGTACTTTTATTTATAAAAATCACAAAGTAACCATTAACTACCGTCCAGTGTATCGCAGGAATAAAGCACAAAGACAGAAGAATTGACAGATGTCCGTTCCAAAAGTCGAAGTCCAAGTCAGGCTTAAATTTAAAGTGCAACGCATCAAACGGGGAAACCAAAAAGAAAACCAAAAGACCCCAAGTCCAGCTGAAATCCAAAGACTAAGACGCCTTGGGAGTGTCGCCCGAGGGGACTCGCCTCGAATTCCACCGCGTAGACAATTCCACAGAAGAAAGAGCCAGAAGAAAGAGGAGAAATGCTTACATAATCTGGCTAACTGGCCAAGTTATTTATGCGAATTATCGTGCGTGTTGCATGATCAAATAAATGGCCAAAGATTTGGCAGACAGAACAACACAAGTGAGGTGAATGGAAGGCAACCAAAAATGAAGAGAAAAAGAAAAGAAAAAATGTGATTTAATTAAATGCGTTCGTTTATTTATTTATATACTGACGAATATGGTTAAATTCATTTAATTTACAATTTCTACAATTCAGAAAAGCTAATATATTTAATTTGTTAATTTATTTTTTTGCATCAAAACTATAAAAATACAAAAATGTACATATATTTTAAAATATGATTACAACATCTTATTTAATTTGTATTTTTTCTTAATTAAAAAAGAAGGCTTTTCCTCTATGCTTCTTTCAAAAATTTGCATTTAAAAGTAAAACAATTAAGTGCTGAAAAAACTAGATGGTAACAATGACAAATATTTGATAATATATTAATTTAAATATAAAATACAAGTTATTAATATTAAAAACACGCTGCAAAATAAGTGTACCTTAAATTATAAAGCTATGCATATTTTATATGTATATTTTATTCTTAAGGTTTATAACCTAACATAAAATTTAAGTTTAGAAAAAGAAAGAAATGTTCTGAAGTCGTCATCATATTATAAAAAAAACAAACCAAGTAAAAATAAAAGCTAAATACAGCCTAAGGCCTGAGTAGCTATGGCTGCCTCCTTCCTTCAGCTTTACTTTACAACTTTAAGCAAATAGTTTTGCAAATAAATAAATAAATAAATGCCTAATAAGTACATGACAAAGAGAAATCACTGTACGCCTTGAGCTTTCAACCTTCTGGCAGCTCTTTGCCTGCTACTCTCCACAAAAAGCTTCACCTTTCGGTTAATCTGGCAAGCCCCAACTTAGCCGGGCTGCGAACCAAGCACCGAAGAGCCAATGCCACTGAACTCTCCACTGGCGGAGCAGGGTCTTTCTCAACACTGGCCGGGCGTTCACTCCTCTCTCGATTTGTTATCCTTTTTTTTCGGTTTGTCACCACCGAATTTCTCGCTCGCTCTCTTATGTGTCTTGCTTCGGTTTTGTTCGGCTTTCAATTGTTCTCCTTAAATTAATGTGACTCTCCTCTCACTAAGTGGCCACTCGATGAATGGATCCTCTCATACTCTGTTAAGCAATGGATCTTATGTTCAGGATGATGTTAAAAAAGGGATTCTACATGCAAGACGCTGTTAAAAAGGGGATTCTACACCCAAAAAGCTGTTAAGTGCTGAATTTTACACCGCTTGACATGATTAAATACATATGTACATCTATCGGCTTTTTTGATGGTTGCAAAAAGGCGATCAACATTTCAAAAAGGATAACCACCTGCACATCAGCATCACCTGTTGATCGATTTGATCTTTTTATCTATTTTTTTATCCTTGCAAAACATCTCACAGAGGAAGCTGCGGTGTTGGTGGGCGTATCCTTGCTTCAAAGATATATTAAAACCTGATAATATTATTTCTAATTAGTATATTGATTGATATATAAAACAACACATAATAATTAATTTATCCCTTTACTTAATTACTGTATTAAGCTGCCCGACGTGCACTCTTTCAGTTGCAAATTCTGTGGCCTCATCGACTTGCTCTCTTTGGAGGGTGTTATTCGTTCGGCCGCTCGCTTGCTATATTGGCAACACTGGTGCCGTGTCCTTTAAGGCAAAGGATGCTACGAATTTTGCGCAGTTTGCGTGCGGTTTTCGGAGCGAAAGGACGCAGCAGCGGAAGCAGCAGCAACAGCAGCAGCAGCAGTTGAAACAGCGGCCGCCAAAGAGACACAGCCTCAAAACACAAAACACAAATTGCAAAAAAAAAAGACAAAAGTCTTGGGGAAAATTAAGAGGAGTGTTGTGAGTCCTTTGCGTCCCATTTGCCGGCTCTGCCACCCCGAAACCTTATCCCTCCTGCCTCCTGCCTCCTGTATCCCCTTTATTCCCGTTTCCTTGGATAATTAACACAACATTTGGCGCCTTTTTGCGGGGCGTTTCTTGGCTTTTACACGAACTCATCACCACCACCTTCTTCCGGTTTTTCTCGGTGTTTCAATGCTGTTTTTTTACCTACATTTTTTTTGCAGTGAACATAAGAAAAACGAAATAAAAACAAAATAAGCAAACTTTATTTGTATTTGTGAAATTGAAGAAACTCGCAGTTGAAAGTGAAAGAAAAATAAAGAATATATAAATAAGAATCCAAGTTAATTGTTATAAAAATAAGAAGGCTCTGCAAGGACCCTTGGATTACCTTGCGGGGCGAAAGAGGATTCGTTTAAGGATTTGGCATCGAAGGAGCACCGGTGAGTGTCCTGAAGTGTTCGAACAAAAAACATTAACAAATAGGAGGTGGCCTCAAAATAACAATAACACAAGCTTCAAGCCTTAAATTAATTTGTTTTTAATTTTGTTTACTCTCAGAATTTAATATTTATTTAATATTTATAATTTATTATTCATAAATAAAGTGAAAGTATGCATATAATTTGTATGTAAAAATATTAAGTACATATTAATATTCAGAGTAAGCACTTTTGTCAGAATGCATATTGCTTTTCTTTGAGTAAGGTACAGTTTTCGTTTTATATATTTACTTTAATTGATAATTTCTAATAAATACTTTGGCACAAAATTAAGGTATTTATATTTTTGTATGTCTGCTTAATATTCCTTAACTGAAACGTTATTTAATATCTGCAGTGGCTCTTCATATTTATTTTTTATTTATTTTATTTATTTATTAAAGATGATAGTACCTCTTCATATTTATAGCTGAGGCTTTTGTTTTGTGTAATAGTTATTATTTAAAATCCTTTTCTGGTCAATAAAAAAATAAATATTACAAGAATACATTATTAAAAACCGAATAAAAACAGTGTGGCTTTATAAAACCCCTTTATATTAACTTTGTTTATTACCAAATGGCAAGTGTTTCATAGGATTCTTATACCTTGACTTTGCGATTTAGTGAATATTTCGTTTACAATTAACCCATAATTCTAGACTGTTTATTTTGTCTCTAAATACATAAATTAATACAATAAATTGCCTAAAAAAATAATTAATTGTAGGTCCGAAGAGAAGTCTAGGAGATATGTTATTAATACAGAAAGTAGACTTAGGCTTACAAAGCCTTGAAAAGTCTATAGAATATTTATATAGAAGGCCAGCATTTTTTAAAATATATATTTAGATTTTGGTTTATTTTTCCTTGGTAATAATATTATTTTTTTATACACAAACTAATATTAATATATCTGTTTAAGTAATCCTTAAAAAAGCTTTAGTTTTAGCAAAAGAAGCATAGCCCTAAGAACCTCATTAAACAAAGTTCTTAAATGATATTTAACACAAACAAAAGAAGTCTTTATATTCCCAAATACCCATCCCTATAGCTTTATTTATCATTTATTATCATTCCCTATGCTTTATGTTCCAGTGTATTTTGTGGATTTGTGTATTTATAGATTTCCCTGCCATATCCTTGCGGCCTGCCATTATCAACGCCTTTATGGCGCTTCCGCTTTTATGTGGCGCCTATTCGTTGTTGGTATTTGTTTTTCCCTTCGCCGCAAACTTTTCCCTTTTTCCGTTGCGTCCTTTGATGTATTTTTTTATTGTTGTTGTTGTTGTATTTTTCCCTCAACAATAGTTGGCAAATGAAGGGGTCAAGGGGTCAGAGACAGACAGAGACGGAAAGAGACTATGCGATGATAAGCAACTTGTTACGATGACCACGATGATGATGAGCGAATTGAAAGCCTTGTGCCTGCGGTTTTTGGCCCATTTTCTAGGGGCCAAAATCGACCTTTTTTTGTGTGTATGTTTGAAATCGAATCATTTTGTGAGGCTTTATATTTAATTTGCATGCTTTTTCTGCCACAGCCAAGGGTTCAAAGGAGCGCGCGCGCTCATCCCTCAACCGCTTCGTCCTTGGCACTGCATATTTGGGCGCTTGTTGGGTGGGTTCCCTCGAAAGTTGACTAAATTAAATAAAAGGGGCAACAGTTTTGCGGTATTTGCGGGAGAGCTCTGATCCTTCTTCCTAGTCCGAGTTCCAAGTTCTGAGTCCTGAGTCCCTAGTCCTGCTTCCTGAATCCCCAGTCTCAGCTGGCGTGGAAGCTGTGCAATCTGTGCCAGGTGAAGCACTACCATAGGGAGGCCAACTCTCTGGAGGAAACTACACACAGAAATGTTCAATAAAAACTGCTTTTTAAGGACACCATTTTTCCTTGTTTTCCTCTCTCCTTTCTTTCTCTCTTTTATATATTTTTTTATATTTTTCCTTTTTCCTTTTTGCTGGCTGAGACCACACTCCTCTTGTTGCTTCATTAGTTTCATTGTTTTAAAAATTTCCATTCCATTTCGAAGCACAGATCGAAGGAGCAGCAGCTGCCGGGCAAGGATACCAGCCATTAAGGCGTGCAAAATAATAATAATAAAAGCAGCAGGGAGCACAGCCATAAAGATATAGCATTCCCGATTGCAGAAAATGGCTGCAGCAGCAGCAGCAGTGGCTGTGGCAGTGGCAACTGCAACAGTGCTGCACAAATGAATGCAACCTGCAACAGCTGCGGCGCCAGCTGCCCGAGACACCAGCGATGATGCTGCTGCGGCAGTTGATGATGATGAAGTTGATGATGCTGCCCAGCCACAACCTCAGCCAACCCAGTGCCAACCAGAAGGGATTCAATTGAAGTGCCAAAGGCCGCACCAGAAAGCCAAAGGAAAGAGGCGTCACTGCAGCAAGACACTCTGCTCTCTCTCTCTCACTTTTCTTGAAGAATCAAAACCACATTTAACCCATTAAGAGGGTGAATCCCTCCCAGAAAACCCCCTTTATTAACATAAGAGGAGTAGCAGCAGCAGCCAACATGAACGCCTTTTGGCTGCTGTTCCTGCTGGCCACCGCCTCATCCTCTGGCGGCGGTGCAGCTCCTGCAGCTACAGGAGGCATGCATCAGCATCACCATCTGGAGATTGGGGTGCAGGGCGATATGCCCACGCTGGTGGATGCACCACTAGCTAAAGAACTAAAGACCACCGAGGCCATCAAAGCCAGTGAAGGCATGGCAGGATCAACAGCCAGGATCAGCTTACCCAGCTCAACCACCGAAGGTATTAGGGTAGCCAGCAGCAGCGCGCCAGAGAGCAGCACTGTGAGTGGTAGCACGGCCAGGATAACGATCCCCCAGAGCAACAGTGAGGAGATTACCACGCCAGAGATCAGCATGCCAGAGAGCACCACTGAGAGGAGCTTCCCTGAGAAGAGCAGCACTCCAAGGAGCTTCCCTGAAAGGAGCAGCACTCCAAGGAGCTTCCCTGAAAGGAGCAGCACTCCAAGGAGCTTCCCTGAGAAGAGCAGCAGTGAAAGGAGCTCCCCTGAAAGAAGCAGCAGCGAGAGGAGCTTCTTGGAGAGGAGCAGCACTGATAGGAGCGTCCCAGAGAAGAGCAGCACTGAGAGAAGCACCAACACAGAGAGCAGCACTCCCAGGACGAGCACTCCAGAAAGCATCACTTCTCCCAGCAGCTCCACCGAGAGTAGCACCTCGCCCAGCAGCTCCACTGATCAGCCAGCCACGAGCAATGCCACCACGACAAGCACCACGCAGAAGGACATCGTGGAGTCGCAGACAGCTGAACAGCTGCCAGCCATGCAGCTGCTCGATCTAGAGCACACGGCTGCTCCTCCGCCCCTGGACAGTGGTCACGATGGCCTCAAGCTGACCCGCAAGAAGCAGCTGCAGCAGCAGCACTTCCCCGCCACCACCATGGCACCCAGGAGTGGCCTGGAAACGGAGATGGAGCGCATACCCACCACTAGCAGCGCTAGCTCCTCCACCAAGGCGTCGCACAGCAGCAGCAGCCATCACAGCGGCTACTTGGGACCCATTTTCATGGGCGAGAAGACCTTCAGTGTGGTGCATCCCCTGAAGAAACCGCAGCCGGCGAGCAGGAGTCACCAGCATGTGGCCTCCATTGAGAGTCAGCTAAGGAATGGCCAGCTGGTGGAGATACTGGCGCCGACCGCGCTCCTGGAGCAGCAGCAGGTAGCGCTGGAGACGAGCACAGCCCCGCCGGCAGTGGGCACGGGACAGGGACAAGCCAGCTCGGTGTCCACCACCGTGTTCCAGGTGCCCGAGCTGCAGACCAGCACCACGCGGCTGCCCACCAGCGGCGAGCGGACCGAGTCCAAGATCTCCGACATCCAGATCGAGGTCTATGACTCCACGGTGGACTCCATTGTGGCCTCGACGAACTTCCGCGACAGCGAGGGCTTCTATCCGCCGCCGCCAGCGCCACCCCTGGAGGTGATCACCTCGCGACCCGAGCCCCTAGAGCCACGACACTTGTTGTCGCCGCCGCAGGAGCTGCCCCAGGAGCGGTTCACCCAGTATGTGATCGATCGCGCGGATGTGTCCACCCAGCCGGCCTCGGGGGGAGCAGGAATAGGCGGCGGCAGCGGCGCCTTGGGCTCCCAGCTGGGCCAGCCAGAGCCGGCGGCCATCGAGATTCACATCAATGTGTCCGAGGCCTTTGGCAGCGAGAGCGAGGATCTGGAGTTCTCCTACAGGCAGCCCGAGAAGCCCAGCAAGCTGAGCGACGAGATTCTGGTGGTGGAGATCATCGACAGCGGGGCGGACAACAGCAGCCAGGAGGCGGGCGGTGGCTCCTCCGCCTCATCCTCTGGTTCCTCCTCCGATCCCATCTTCACCTTCCGCAACTCGGATGCGTCTCCGCCAGCTGTGCGTCCGCCACAGCAGTCCTCCGTCCAGGATGCCGACGAGCTGTTCATGGCCGACCTGAAGGATCTCAAGGATGGTGGTGGTGTTGGCTCGGTGCCGCGGCCTCCGCCACCGCCACCGCCGCCACCGCTGCCCCGGAAGCCGAGCATCGATCGCGACTCGGACACGATCTTCTACATCTCCAACACCGAGGTCAAGGTGGGCGAGAGCCTGCCCACCATGGGCCCCAGCGGCGGCGGGGATCAGCAGCGCAAGTTCCAGCTGGAGAATCAGTTCTTTCCCGCCAGCTACGTGATGGACCAGTCGGGATCGCAGTCCCAGCGTGCCTCGGCAGGGGCTGGAGCAGCCGAGGAGGACATCATCCTGTCGCCGCACCACAGCTCCGATTCCCTGAAGATCTATCGCTCGGACGACGGTGCTCCGCCGCTGGATGTGACCTATGTGGGCGAGTCGGTCATCGAGGTGGAGCAGCAGCCAGCTCTGGGTGGATGGGGCAGCTCTACCTCATCCCCGCCGCAGCAGCAGCCGCAGCAGCAGCAGCAGGACATTGTCATCCAGCCGGCTGTGCTGCCCGATCTGGCCATTGGAGTGCCCGTCATTGGGGAGCTGCCGCCACAGATCGAGCTCAAGGAGATCGACTACATGCCCGGCGAACTGGGCCTGGGCATGGGTGTCTACGAGAACGACATCCAGGGCAACAGCATCGACAGCGAGCCGGATGTGATCGAGAGCTCCATTCAGTATGGCGGCGACCTCATCGACGACGGTGCAGGCGGTGGTTTCGATGGCGTCGAGGGCTCCTATCCCTTCGAGAGCCCCGCACACCGCCAGCAGCAGCAGCAGCAGCAGATGGGCTCGGGTCTGAGTCACCTGCCCAGCCGCCACTCGGCCAGCCATTTGCATCGCGAGCAGCTGCCGGTGGCCGAGATGGTGAATGCCACGCTCCTCCAGAGGATGGACAGTGGCTCTGGATCCGGCTCCGGATCGGGTTCGGGTTCGGGTTCAGGCTCTGCCTCGGCCATGGCCCCGCTGCTGGCTAGTGGAAGATCCTCGAATGCCACAGCTCTGTCCGAGGATCCACTGGCGGAATATGATGGTGAGTTTGGAGGAGTTCTTTGCCCAGCGAATCCTTGCTGATTGTGTGTGTTTTTTTGTAGGATTCTTCAACCTCTTTGCGGTGTCCATGGGCCTGATCATTGTCATCCTGCCCTCGGCCCTGCTAGTGTCCATGTACTGTGCCATCAAGTGAGTATTATATCCTTTTAGCTTCTATATGTTAAGTCCTGCTTAGCTTTAAGAACTCACTGACTTGGTTGGAGGAGGTTACCTCCTTTCAATCTCATTCTCCTGATATCTTTTGTGGAAGCCAGCTCCTTAATTAGGACAGTTCCTGGTGGAACAGAGCTAATTGGTGCCACCTCATGTGGCGTTTAATCAGCTTAGGCAGGGCGGCCTGTCCCACACAAATCAAAAATAATTGCAAGAAATTGCCAGGCGCAGGAGCACCAGGATGCCAGAGATGGGGAAGGCAGGAATGAGGGATGAGCTGGGGCTCAGGAGGAAGCCAGAAGCCGCAACCCT
>JAEIIU010047285.1:0-16476 GCA_018874675.1 Drosophila baimaii
CAAATTATCTGCAAGGGTATATAAACTTCGGCTCCGCCCGAAGTTAGCTTTTCTTACTTGTTTTACTTGTATCTTTATGACCGTAGTGTTTCTTCAGAGAGGGAAACCCGAAATGGCCTGGAAAATGGGAAAAGCAGAGACAAAAGGGGAATAAATATAAGGCCGGGTGGGCGTAGCGCTGACAAAGTGGGCGTACCGAAGAGAATAGAGCAATTTTCGGTTCGAAGGGCAGCGGCTGCGGCAGAAGGGAGCTGTGCTGAGAGCTGGGGAAAAAGGGGCAGCGCGCAGCAATGAGTTAATTTCGAGTGGGCCGGGCCCAGGGATTTTAGCTGGGGGTTACGTGGGCTTCCTGCACGGAGGAAAAATGTATACAGGCTGATATCTAACCTAACTAAATTTGCCAATTTTAAATAATTAAATGGCAACTATAATTATGTAATATGTATATTCTGACACTTAAAAAATTTTCAACATTTACTTAAGGTTTATTTTTGAAGATAAGGGAAGGTTATGGATGCTGTTTTAGGATCCTTAGGAGGGTAAAAATGTTATTTAAAAAAAAATCCCAATTCTTAAGCCCTATAATTAGAATAAAAATAAAATTTTAAGTCCTACTTCTTAGTAAAAACATTTAAAGGCCAAGTGACACGCGCTGTTCGGAAGATATCCTGTCTTATTCCTCAGTATACCTTGCTGACATGCCTCAGGACTTGTTTATTCGTGATTAAATTCTGTTATTCTAGCGTTAAACGTGTATTTCGTTACTATTAAAAACTCCTAAAACATTTATAATCCGCATTTAAAGTATTATAATTTCTGCCAAATAGTTTTCACACATTTTTTTCGTCGTGTAGCCCAACGTGGGCATAGAAAATGGAAACTTGGCAACTGCAATTGGCAAATCTAACTGCAAAAACTCACCTTTTGCGAATGCCAGGAGACGTGTGTTGTTTTTTTTTCTCTTGTATTCCAATCCGAACTTCCTTCTCGCTCGATCCTTCTTCTCCTCTTTCAAAACAAATCACAAATATTTGCGCATGCGCATTCCAGGGATACACACACGCACACACACACACACACACGCTCGCGCGCTTGTCTTGCGGCTAATTGTTTAAACAGCGCAAATTATTCTTCACACTAGTTTTATTTGTTTGTTTAACAACTACTCCACTCCCCGCGCGCTCGCACTCACACACACACCGCAACACAACACAGATCGCAGATCTCACGCACGGCTTTCGCGCACTCGCTTATATTTTTCTTGTATGTATCTTTTATTGGCCCGAGTTTTCCTGCCCTTTTTGGAGAGCCAAAAAGACGCGTTGCGTTGGTTGGTTTGCGAATTATTTTGGCATCGCAAAAGCACAAAGAAAAAGCAAATTGAGCCGGTGCTCACAGTCGGCGGGGTGGTGCAAAAAATTCCATATTTATGTAATTAATATTCTTGCCACAAGTAAAGCCTGGCATCAATCACATCGTGAACTTATTAACCGGCGATCAGTTTTTTTGTTGTATTGTTTATTAATCGGCGCACGGAGCGGACACAAGCGGCGCAGTTGAAAAATCTGAGTATTTTGATTAGAGGTGAGAGAAACATCAAGTGGCCCATCGATAAGATCGATGTTTTCATCGTGCGTGATTTCGATCTATCGTTACCCAGCGATGTGTGAACCATATTTATCGATATAGTTTGGGCGGCAACTTTAAAATCAATTTCGCAACCATCGATGTTTCAATCTTCGCGTTTGAAAGCAAAAAAGAATCTTCCCTCATTGGTAGTCCCTTATTGATGGTTCTTGTTCAATATTGAAGCTAACAGATCAAAATTTCATAAATGCCTAATAACAGCTCTGAGCGACGTAAGGTTTCCGTTTTATAAAGCATTGAAAAGGGGCAAAAACATGCAATTTTTCATACTTTAATTTTCTCACATTTTGTCGACCTGTGTTAGCAGTTTTCTTTCTTTTTTGACTTGCGTAAAATTTAATTTTTAAACGTTCAACTGTCAAATAATCGATTTTCATTGTTTCGCTATCGATGACCGGCAATATCGATAGATTTTAGAGTGCACGTTTTTGCGTACCATATTGAGCTTTGGAATTTTGCAACACTGAAACTTTAAACAAAAACAATATTGTTGCTATTTGAGTATAATATTGAGTATATTGAATATAATAAATAAAAAGCCAAAAGATGGGACTCTGCAGATTCTTTCAACAGGGCTCCTGTCGATATGGCACCAAATGCCACAACGAGCACTTCGATGTCAAGTGAGTGCGAAAAATAAATCAAGACAAACAACAACAATTAACATTGTGATTTTCAAGGGTCTATCTTAAGGCGGACATGGAGTCCGCCATCAATGGCAAGATGTGGCCCTTTTCCGCCTACGGCCCCTTCAAGGACAAGGCCAACTTCCCGAACTTCATCGAGGATCAGTGCTTCGAGGAGGTGCGCTTCCTGTGCTACGAGGCCAGGCGTCTGAATAGCTTCGAGCAGTTCCACCAGCAGTTCAACCGGGAGGTCCAGGAGGCCACCAACAAGATGAAGACCATGCTACAGATGGCGCCCCAGATTCTGGACACGATGATCAAGATCTACGAGTCGCCGGAGGGTGCCAGTATCACGTCTGCTCCGCAGCAGTCCAATAATCCCTTTGCAGCCGCAGGTCCGGCTCCAAATGCCTCGGCATCCCTCTTCGGCAAGCCCACATTGACTGCGGGCAACATTTTCGGCGCCGCCACAGGCCAAGTGAACAACTCCAGCAGCATTTTTGGCGGCTCAATGGCGACTGCCAACACGGGCACAAGCATTTTTGGCGGTCCAGCGGTGGCCGCACCAGCACCAAATGTTTTCGGACAACCCCAGCAGCAGCAGCCCCAGGCTGCTGCTCAAGCATTCCAAGGAGGCAACATCTTTGGCCAGGCAGCCGCTCAAGTGCAGGCCCAGCCGGTTAATCCCAATCCGTTTGGTGGTGGCTATCCGGCAGCCGGGGGAATCTTCGGTCAAGCGGCTAATCCCAATCCAGGATTATTTGCACAGGCGGCACAACAGCAGCAACCTCCTCTGGGATTATTTAGCCAGGCAGCTCAGGTCGCTGGGTTCCCTAATCCACAACAACAGCAGCAACAAATGCAAATGCAGCAACAGCAGCAGCAGCAGCAGCAGCAATTGATGATGCAGCAGCAGCAGGAGCAACATCAGCAACAGGCGGCCAGTGCAACTCCATCCTTGGCTTACAGTAACATGAATGAGCTGACTGCGGATGAAATCGAAGCCTTTAAGTCGGAACAGTTCCTGCCTGGCCATTTGCCCTTCAAGCCACCGCCACGAGAATTATGTTAAGCCAAAAATGTAGTCTTAAGCTAAGCATAGTAAATGGTTATATTATGAATTATAAATGCCCCGAACCTTGGCTCACACAGCTGATAATAAAGAAGTCTAAGGAAGGCTAGTGCATCATCATATTGAGACGTTCCATGTTGATGGAGTAGACCGCATGGGAACCTATTAGGTTGCGATCCCGGAAGGCCAGCTGACAATCCTTCAAAGTGATCACTGTGGGTTCGCTGGGAAGACTGGAAAATAAAGCAATACATAAGGGTAAGTAATAATAAGGAGGATGAAAAGTAGCACCAAAGACACTAGAAGTACTAAGATGAGTAACGACCATTAGGCTGCATTGCTACAGCGAAAAATGAGTGTGCAAAAAAAATCGTTTGGCGTTCGGCGACTTAGAACTTTTAGTGTCTTTGGTAGCACCACTTACACTTCTTCACAGGCGGAGAGAAAGACCATATCATCGTTCTGTCGCCGCATAAAGTTATTCAGTTCCTTGTCCAGCTCCAGCGGCGTGTCATCCACCTTCTGACGCGTGACTGTGTTGCGCAGCGACGGATCACGCAGTGGTGCACCCACATCGTAGTAATAGTTGCCTTCGCCGCTGGTCTTGTAATGCTTGCGCTTCTTAATGATGGCTGCCAGTAGATCCTTGAGCAGCACCTGCACGGCCATGGCCACGTACTCAGCCACGTTATCGTCGACGGAGACGAGGCCAATCTCCCAGGCGCCAATCAAGAAGCGGCCCATAATGAAGCCGGCGTCGGGCAGAAAGAGTTCCTGGGCGCAGTACCTCTGCGATGGCAGTTGCTGCTGTGCGGCCTGCTCCCCACCGCCAATGGTTGGCGGCGGTCGGATCACCTGCATGTTGTCCTCGGTCACAAAGTCCAGCATCTCGCAGAGCTCGAAGTTCAGGCGCTCGGTAAAGGTGCGTGAGCTTCGCTTGCGTCGCTTGCTGCGATTCCCGCTGCTGCTACTGCCGCTAGTTTGCAGCGTCGCTGGCGCTGGATTCTCCACGGGAGCGAAGGTATCGATCTTGTTGAGCAGCGCCAGCAGAAATTGATTGTGAAGGTGCAATTTATCCGGCGAAAGGATTTTCCGCGACTCGACATCGAACTCCTCCTTGGTCCAGCGGCTGCGGAACCAGTTTTTCATGTTCTCCCGGTAGCGCTCCCAGTTGTCACCCAGAGCCACCGCCAGGGCCTCCTTGGTGGACAGCACTCGGTCGGTCAACATTTGTTTATAATTAAACTACGAATCAGGGAAGTGAAAAAAAAATGAAAACAAAAATTTTTATCAGCAGCTGTTTAGTGTGACCGCTTATTGCGGCCATAAAATACCAATAGTGGTATGGCCGTCAAATTAGCGTCGAAATGGAACGATGGGAAAATGGAACACTAAGGGTTTTTTTTGATTTTAAATTTATTTCGTTAATAAACCATCGAATTGAGCAAAATAAAGTACCTACGTGTTGAGAATTGAATAAACTTATGTTTTATTTTGGGTTTGGGCAGATTTAACCGCCGCAAGTACGTTAAAAAATTCAATAAAAAAATCGAGCCCCACTATTTTTGTAACTGCTCCCCCCACAGAGGATGTACCGCAGTAGACGGTACGCCAGATTTTGGAGCCTTTATTCAAGTATTATCCCCAAAAATTTAATTGATTTAGTTTTGCCAGTTTTTTAGAAAATCGACGAACAGTGGGTCAACCTATGGTATGGCTCCATACAAAAACGGGTTGCAAAATCCTCTTAGACGATGTACCAAGATGCACGATATATGGGCGAATACAGAACATTTGTTGTGAATTTCATGAAGATCGTTCCGACAGTTTTTTAGAAAATCGACTTACAGTGGGGCGTGAAAAAGAGCTGTTAAGGAGGGCGCGAGAACCGGAGCTGGAACCAGTCGTGAACCAGTCGCGCCCCCATTTTCCCACCGTTCCATTTCGACGCTAATTTAACGGACATGTATTTTTGAGAGTCCTGTGGTATCTTTGAACCCCCGGGAGACGGTCACACTGTTTCCAATTATTTGCAAGATTTCATCCGCGTCCGAATCGCGCCAAACTCTTGGCATTCCTCCACTTTCCCGGAATTGATACTTTTGCCCGTCAGCTAGACTCCATTTTGATCCGACCAGCGGTGAGATGAGCGAGTTAAATGCGACTGCCGGCGGCCCCGAGGGCGAGGACGGAAATCCGCTGGAGCAATCGACCATTACAATGGTGGACGTGCTCGAGCAGGAGAAGGAACTGGAGGACGAGTACGCCGCGGTGCTGGGCGCCTCCGACGAGAAGTCCTGCACCTACGCCAAGGGACCCATCGGACGGCAGGCCTTGTACTCCTGCCTCACCTGCTGCCCGGAGGCACGCACTGATCTGACCAAAGCCGCTGGCTGCTGCTTGGCCTGTTCCTATCGCTGCCACGAGAACCACGAACTGGTGGAGCTCTATACCAAGCGGAACTTTCGCTGCGACTGCCCCACGCGCAAGCTGGGCAAGTGCACTCTGAATCCGCAACTGAACGGCGTCCAGGCGAAGGTCAACGAGGGAAATCTGTATAACCAGAACTTTCAGGGCCTCTACTGTCGCTGCAAGCGTCCGTATCCCGATCCCGAGCGCACCGTCGAGGAGGTGATGCTGCAGTGCGCCATCTGCGAGGATTGGTACCATTTGCCGCACATGAAGGCACCGGGCGCCAGCGAGAAGTGGCTGGACTCGTGCAGCGAAATGATCTGCGATGGCTGCATGGAGGCTGTGCCATTCCTCAGGGACTACACGGGATTGGCCTTGCAGCCCGTGGAGGAGGAGGCGGCCAAGGAGGATGCAAAGCCAAAGCCAGATGAAGGCCAACTAAAATCCGATCTGGATCGCAGCATTTGCGATATAATCAAGGTTTCGGAGGAGCAGGGCGAGGCAGCAGTGGCCGAACCCAGCCAGAAGCGTGCCAAGCTGGACAATTGCAGTCGTCCCAAGCCTCTTAAGGAGCACAAGGGTGAGTATTTCCTCAATTATACAAGATAATAATAGACTAAGCTAAGGAGTACATGCAGGAAACGAATAAGCATAATTATTAATCAAAGTCAATACATGAAAAGCAAATCAAAGTTCTTTTTGCCATCGCCCAAGTAGAGGAAACCATGCTTATGGGAGTCGACCTTGTGGAAGAAGGTCATGCCCATCCAGAGGCAAGACTTGATCACCACCAGTCGTTCGTTCCGTTGCAAATTCAAGGCAAAGGCATGGCCCAGCGGTATAACACAGTCAATGGTGTCCAGGAAATCAATAGCATAGTTATAGTCACTCCGCTTGGCCAAATTCACCTTGAGATCATTACGGGGCAGACGATAGAGCTGGTAATAGGACTTATTATCCATCTGCAGGCTGTTCAGGCCTCGAAACATCTGATTGGGCACCACACGGCCATCGGTTAGCTTGTAGAAGGCTCCACGTGGGCAAATGGCACACTCTTCGGTGATTATAAAGACAATGGCCGCCAGTCGCTCCTCCTCCTTGAGCTTGACCACTTCAGGGCGACTGATGCCAGTCACCTGATTGGCCACAATTTCGAAAGTGGGATCCTTTAAAGGAAGTCATTGTTATTTATTTAATTCATTTAAATATTAAATTCAAGTTAGCTTACCAACTTTACATAAGTCTGCAAGCTGGGATCCCCTATAAACGGTTCCCTGGCCAATATGGTGGCCTGAAAGATATTAGGGCTCTGCACAAAGGGCAAGAGTTGCCATTGAAACTGATCTAGACTGTAAAAGTATTTGCGATCCTTCAGGCAATCGTTTGTGAAGCCAAATGCAATATAATAATCATTTTTGATGGCCGTAATCCGGCCCCACAGATACATGCCCGAAAAGCGGTTCTCATTCTGCAGGGCGATCAGTGAGTTCTCAATGAGAATGCGCTGCTCCGGCGATAGCTTCATGCCGCAGTACATCAGGCAGTCGAGGCCCTCGGTAAAGTACTCCAGATTCATGATGCCGGCTTTTGTAATTTGAATGTGTTGTGTGGGAAAGTAACAGTTGCTTTGCTTGGTGCCAAGATTATTTTTGAATGGAGAATCGGAACTATATAGCTTTAGCTTCGTTTCTTATTTTGAGGGTCAAAAGAAACCACATTCAAGTTAATGGAAAGTTACTTGGTTTTAACCAAGTCGCTAGAATTACTAAGATGGGAAACGACCATACTATTGAATTGCAAAATGCAAGCAATTTTTTTTGTTTCTGACAAAAATTGCGTTCTCTTCGTTCTCATAAAGTTGAGAGCGTAAAAATATAACAATAGAATGCCCTGGCATGTGTGCATACAGATGTAAAAGGCATGAGAAAACGTGTAGACTTACATACATACATATAAAGTCGTCAGCTGTTGCTGAGAGAGAGTGCGCTCTATAGCCGCTCGTTCTCTCTGTCTCCATGGCAACCGTCTTTGCGAGGACGTTGCGCTAAATCCTGCACGAAAATTGTATGGCGTTCGGCGTCTTAGTAAGTAGAGAGTCTTTGGTAAAAGAACTCAAAGAAAATTCATTATTTTTCTTGAACCAAACGGGATTTAAACAAATGGTTCCTGTTCGGTTTTGGTTCATGTACAGAATAAAAATTCCGGCTCGTTTCCTAAAAAATCTGAACCACTCCGAACGGTTATTTGTGAATAGCTTTTCAAGAAAAATAATAATTTGTAAAATAAATAAAATGAAATCCCGATATTCGCTTATCATGTATTTCCTTAATCAAACAAAGGCCATCATACTCCTGCAATTAATCAAACCAACTCCTTTCGGAAGGAGTTTGACCTCAAATGCCAATGCTCCCCCATTTTAACCATCTCTCTCTTTTCCTCCCCTTCCTTTCTCTTCTAAGGAGCCGCTTTCTGGACTAATGACTGGCGTAAATCGCTGTGCCAGTGCTCCGATTGCCTGCCGCTGTACAAGGAGCTTGGCGTGGAGTTTCTGCTGGACACTGAGGACTCGGCAAAAACCTATGAAGAGCGCGGCATGAAGCGGGCTGAGGAGAATTCCAGCTATGAGCAGGGCATCCGGGCACTGGCCTCCATTGACCGGACACAACAAATCGATGCGATAACCGAATACAATCGCATGAAGGACAAGCTAAAGGAATATTTGCAGTCATTTGCCGCCAGCAAGAAGGTTGTGACCGAGGAGGACATCAATCGCTTCTTTGCCGGCATGCGCGATGAGAAAATCGAAAAGTTGGGTCAACCGTTCTTTTGTCGTTAAAGTAAAGTATTAACCCAGGGACTGTAAACATTATTAATTTCCATAGCAAGGATTATAGTTTGTTATATTTGGATTTTTCTTCTATTTCAATGAGTAATTTGAAGTTCTTATTCTTTATTAGTTTTGGGTCAAAAGAAATGATATATATAATAATACATCTGCATTATCTTTATCATATAGATTCCTAATACATACAAGGTCAAATGAGAATGAATGAGACCTTATAGAGTTTTTTACTGAATGTCCTTTTTAATTAATTGATTTTGTCATAAGCAAAAAAGTATAAATATTCATTATTATCGGTCCCTGGTACCAACCACACATTCCCCCATTCCATTCAAAGAGAGCACACACATAAACCATGTAAAACCTTAAGTTGTACTTTATTATAAATTCATTATAATTATGGATTCTCTCCGTTTTTTTTTTTCACATAACAAGTAAAGTCGTAACAAGGCATCGGGGCAATGAGATTCGCATTTCCCTCTTTCTAAACGCTATTTAGCCAAAAAATATCTATGTACAATGTGTTTTGTGGCGATCTAGAGTTATGTAAGACATGGTTTTTGGCTAAATGGAAAGTAAACCTTGTCCATATATTTACATAACTCTCATTTGTGTTAATCTTCTGGTATATTTATGAATATATATATCATATATACATTTAGTAATTAGCAAAGTTATTGTTCATTTGGGTGGCTCCTCCTCCTCCTGTCAGTCCCAAGGTGCTGAGAGTTTCATCAAGGCCCTGGATTAGCTCGTTGGTATCGATGGGTCCCAGATCCATTAATGTGCTGGACAGGATTAGATCGCTGAACGATTGCTGGGGGCCATCCGCTTGATGTTGCTGCTGCTGCTGCTGCGGCGGATACTGGATCTGTTCTGGCTGGGATTGGGGCAGATATTGATGCTGATCTGGCTGCTGTTGAGGCAGATACTGCTGCTGCTGCTGCTGTGGCTGCTGGAATACCACCTGCTTCATGTCCTGAGTCGGCGGTGAGTGAATGGCATTCATTTTGAGACTTGTAAAGCCATTGTTGTTGCTGTTGTTGCTGTTGTTGTTGTTACCCATCATCATGTTAGTATTATTGTTATTATTAATTGGCGTCATGGTGCCACCATTGAAACGCGACGGACTGTTGGCCACATTTGTTGGGTAACTTGAGGCATCCGGCAGATACAGATGATGATTGTTGTTCTGGCCCACCTGCATGGGCGGAATGCTATCCACAGTGCTGTTGGAACGCGGCGAGGGGAAATTGTAGTCCACCGAGGGACAGTGACTGCTCCGGCTGTCCACATCCATGAAGGCTTGCTCCACCTTGATCTCCTGCATAAAGTGGGGACTGCCGCCACCGGAATACATCATGGCCATGCCCGGTGATAGCTGTGCGGGCCTCTGCGTCGTCTGCGGTGTTGTTGTGGTCACCATTTGTGGCGGTTGGACTGCGGTAAATGGACCTAAAAAAAATATAAAAAAAATCAACACAACCTCATTAGAGCCATATGTTTCCAATGACAACGAAAACGCAACGAAAGGTTAATGAACGAAAGGTTACGGACCACAAACAAATACACACATATATATTTACATAATTGCGGCGAAACTGAGGTGAAACTAAAGCAATTTGCGAAAACTCAAAAAGGACAACAGAAACCACAACATCAACTTGGCTGCCGTAGGCAGGCAATATCAACTTACTCTCATTTGATGTCCAACTTGGATGGCTACGTAAGTAATATTGAGCTTTTGAGGGGGGGAAAAACTAGACAAAATACAGAGGAGAAAGAGGTTCTCGGTGGTCCGAGGGTTCAGATATCCTTGCTTTTAATTTAATTTTAATTTTGTTAGCTTCAGTTTTGATTTTAAATGGGAAGGATTTATAAATTTAAATAGTTTTAATCAGGGTAATGTTGGGCAAATTATGCTCACTTGGGTAAACATGTTCCTGTATTCTTTTTTTTTTTTAAGAGTGAACTGCCTCTATTGCTCACTTGCTCACTTCTTTTTGCTCTGTTGCTTACTTGTTCACTGACCATTGCTCAGTTGTTCAGTCTTTCACTTTTTCACTGTTTATTAAGAGACAACTGAATTTGAAGGACTAAAAAAATACTGTACTTAACAAATTTCTTTCAAGCCGGGTATATTTATTTTTATTTAAAGTAGTGATTATATAATTAATTATTTATATTTTAGTGAAGGTCCTAAGGCACAACATTATCGGTTATTAAAAGAGAGAGAGAGAGTGAGAATAGTAAGCAAAGAAGAGTAACTGAAGTAAATTGAACAAGAACAACTGAATAAAAATGAACAAGTGAACAAAAAAGAACAAAATATAAAAACTGAGAAGAAATGACTAGGAAAGTGAAATTAAACAGGTGATCAAAAATGAGAAAAGTGAGCAAAATTGAAGTAGTGAACAAAAATGAGAGATGTAAAGAAAATTGAACAAGTGAAGAAAATTGTTGAAAATTGATTAACTGAACAATGTGAGAAAAAAGGGAGCAAGTGAGCAGAAATGAGCAATGTAAGCAAAATTGATCAAGTGAACAAAAATGAAAGAAATTTAAGAATTTAGCAAAGATGATTTGGAAAGTAAAAATTAAACAATTGACCACAAAAAAAGAAAATTGAACAAAATTGAACTAGTGAACAAAAATGAACTTAAGTGAACTAAATTAAGCAAGTAAACAAACTTGAACAAAATATAAGAACAAAAAAGAAAACTTAAACAAAGTAAGCAAAAGTAAACAAGTGAACAAAGTGGAACAATTAGGAAGGAACTTGTTCACTCGCCCAGTTGGGTACTCATGTTCACCCAAGTCAGGGGTATATTCATGGGATTATCTTATCTTTTTAAAGCGGAAACTCAGACAGGCTAATAATCTTTTTTCTTCATTTAACAAAGCAGGGATATGTAAACTAATATATCAAAAATCAATAATAAATATATTTAACTTTTCTCTTTTTTTGCTATTAAAATCCAACAAATTTTATTGAAAATTCCTTTATTCATAAATTTTTTCAATACATCAAGAATGTGTAGAACACAAAAACTTTCAATTCGAAACGGCGCTCAACAAACTCTGTTCCCTAAACAAGCCATCAATAGCTATGTATATCCTACGACTTCGAACAATTCCTGGGGGGATCTGACAACATTTGTACCCCATTGGTCCACAAGGTATATTAACTCCTGATCTATATGTTTGCAAATATATATATATTTATTTATATATAGTGAATCAAATCTCTCGCTACTTCTAAATGTTAATTGAAAAATGAATATGTGTTGCGGGGTGTATCTTTTTTCTAGGAACTAACAGACATAAATGTAATGCTTGTGACTCTCGGAACCCATTACCAGCACCAGCAGTAAATAAATGGGGAATATGCTCAAGGACTTACTGGACGTTTTCACGTGCTTGGTTGGATAGAAATCGGTGGTCATGAGACCGCGTTTAAGGCTTTCAACCGCTTTGCGGGTCTCCGAACGATTGTGCTGGGTGAGGGTCTCTAAAAAGATATTCGGAGGAGGTTCGTGTGATTAAAAAAACGAATTCGGTGAGATATTTCTCAGATATTTCTAAGCTACAAAGTAATTTGTGTGTGTGTGTGTAAGCTTTATATTTGGTAATTAATACTGAAAGAGAGAGAAGACGACTAGAAAAGATATATTTTTAGTGTATGTGCTTTGTTGTAAGTATTTTGGACTAGCTAGTGCTTGGGGGTTAAAGGTAACTGATTTTATCTGCTGGATAAAGATACTTTAAGCTTTAAATGCATCTTCAAATAAAGCTGAAGACCTCAAGCTGAGCAGCTCTGGATAAATGCATTTAATAGTTAATTTAAACCTTTTCCAAATCAGTTACCACCACTTAAGCACCCCATTAATTCCATCTCCAACTCTACTCCAATCCATTGGCCTCCGCCAGCCGCCGAGCAATTTCATCAGCGCTCAGGAAATCCGCTCCTTCCGCTCCATCCCCACCCGCTGCTCCGCCCTCGCCGCCCAGCTCGCCACCAAATGGCGGCTCCGGACTCTTGCTGGTGTACAGCGCAAAGTGCTCGGCCTCGGAGAGATCCACGCTGGGATCTAGAACCACACCATAGGCGCCTTCGCACAAATTCCGTATGCTCTGACGATCGGCAATGGCCACCAGCTCCATGTTGCCATCACTGATGGGTATATCCGCCAGCTGCAGGGTGCTCAGTGTCTTCCGATCCAGCGGTCGGCCGTAGCTCAGGGTGCTGGCATTCGAGTAGCTCTCCGGGCGCAGCAAGCTGTTCTCACTGTCGCCACCCTTCAGCGGAATGTGAATCACATCCGCGTCCAGGTGAGCCGGTCTCTTGCCGGACACACTGCTCGAGCTCCGGCCCACGGGCTTGCCGTTGCGGCCCTCGCTCTTGCCCAGCGGCTGCATGGATTTTGTGGAGCTGCGATTGGGATCGCCGAGGGAGAAGTGCGCCACACTGGGCTCCCGGCTGCCGGTGGGTGTGCTGGCCTTCGATCTGCCCGATAATTGCCTGCTGGGACTGGCCGTGGGTGTCAGGGCCTCATCGTCCTCGGTCCTGCTCTTGCGGCGGGAAAAGAATCTCGAGAAGAATCCCTGACGCTTCTTGGGCGAAGCACTCGGTGTGGGCTGCCTTTTGGTGGGACTCTGATCGGGCGTACGCATTATGATAATGGGTGAGGGTGTGGTTCGGGCGGAGCTAAGGCTGCCGTTGCGGGAGCGACTTATCGAGATGGAGTCACTGACAATGCTCAGGTCCTGGGAGTTTCTCTGCGGCTTCGGCGGCAGCGGAGGCAATCTATGTTCGGGATCGGGTGACGGTGTTCGCGGTGGCAGCGGCAGGGGCGGCGAATCTGGTGGCGTGGCTGGTGTCTGAACGGCATTCACCTTGATCCTGGGAGCCGGCGGATTCGTCAGAACCACCAATTCGGCATCGTCCAGGGAACCAAACGGATTGGTGGGTGGATAAATCTGTATGCCAACACCCTGCTGCCTGCTGCTGCTGCTGCTGCTGCCTCCTCCCTCCTTGGGAGTCGCTATCTCTATGGGATTATTGAAGGCTATCTGAAGGCTTGTATAGGTGGCGGTCTCATCGAAGTTCTCATCGAGATCCACCGAGGCCTGGGCACTGGCCGATACCATTTCTGGCTCCTTGTCGGCCTCTGGCAGCTCCTTCACCGCGGGATTTTCAAGGGTATCCCTGCGAGAGCCATTGGCCAGATGGGCCTCCTCCTCCAACTGATTCGTTATGGTCGTATTGGCTGTCAGACTGCTGACATTGGTGAAGGCTGTCTGAGCGGTGCTATTCGACAGGGATTGGGTGTCCCCATTCTCCACGGTCAGGCTATCCGTTCGCTCGAACTCGCTGCTCTTCATCCACTCGGTGATCTTGTCCACATTGGTCAGCGGACGCGACTGGAGCTGGGGATGCTGCAGTATCTCCTCCATGGGCGTGGAGGTCTGCGTGCAGTCATCCGCCAATTGGGGCAGTAACTGTGGCACCTCCAGCTCGATTTCCATATCGGGTTCGTTATCGTTATCCGTGTACTCGGTGACGGTGCCACCGTCCATTTCGTGGGACTCGCCACGTTGCTGCATCTGCAGCTTCTTCACCATTATCTCGAACTCGTTGAGTGTGCCCGAACTCTGTTGGTCATCCGAGGACACCGTGTTGTTCTCCTCCTCAAGATCCAGCGGCGGACACGAGTACTTCGTGGCCGACTCGCTGTCCAGGGAGAGGATCTGCTGAAAGACATCCAGCTCCTGGCGACGCTTCAGCTTGCGCTGCAGCCGGGCAAAGGTTACCGTACCTGGATTCGGATAGTACTCGAACTTCAGCGGGGCACTTGTCGCTCCATCCGAGGGTCGCACCAGTTTTAGCTCCACCTGAAAGGATTCACATGATAATCTCTACATAAAATGAATCCTGAGATAATCCTCTTACATGTACACTCTGTGTGATCTCGGGATTTCTGTAGCGCGGCGTCTTGAAGGCAATGGCCATCTGCTTGAAGACATCCGTGGGCAGGAACTCCGCATTGGCATGCCATGTTTCCCTTCCATCGCCGTCTGTTTCATAGAACCTCACCTCGATGTCATCCTTGGCTATCTTCTCGCACAGCATGATGATCTCATTGCCGCCAGTGACAGCGGCGGAGCAACTGCATAGCCGGGTGATGGTTAGCTCGTTGCTTTTGCCATAAATGGGCGAGGAGACAATGGGATCCAGGGCCACCCTTGTGTGGCCCACTGTGATGAAAGCCTGGTAGCAGAGGCGCAGCTCGTACCTGTTGATCTTGTCTATCTGATCCTTGTGATCGAATTTGGCTAAGGGATTAATGGAAGGCGAAGGAATATTAATATATAATCTCTTAGATATTAAGGATTAAGGATACAGAATTTAAGGCAGGATATTCCCGAGGGATTAACCTCCTGTAAAACCTTTATCTTTTCATCTAAAAAACTAACATACTTAAGTCTTTGCCCGACCCCCTACTCACCCCCAAAGGGATCCACATTCTTGCGTTCCCTCTCCAGCAGCGAATCGCGCATCTCCAGCTTCTTGGCACACTGTATGCCCACCTTTTGCAGCACCAGGCGCCGCTCCTCTGGCGGCAGCCGCTTGGAGTACACACCCGACTTGCAGGCATCCGCCTCCTCCTTACTGACCAACCAATGGGGATGCTGGCGATAGGGCTCATCGCTGGTCACGCAGGACACCACGAGGACAACGGGGCCGTCGTAGTTGCATACCTCGATGGTGGGAAAGGTCTTGCCATTCTCGGAATTGGAGTTCATGCCGGGTATGGAGCCCGCGGTGCGGCCTTCGCACTTGTAACGAAAGCGGATTATGTTATTCGTCGGCTCCTCCACGATGCGCAGGTGGGGTCCACTCTTGGCACTGGGCTTTGGCGGTGGCGCCTGGTTCTGGCTCTGATTCAGCAAGTGGAGCGGCAGGTGTGACGGCATCACCGGCAATGAAGTCGACTGCGATAGTATGTGATGTCCTCCTCCGCCGCCGCCTCCTCCTGCGGCGCCTCCGCTTCCGTTCACCCCCATGCTGGCATTGATAATCTCCTCTAGGGTTGGCACGGGGCAAAGAGAAAAAAAAAGGTGAGTATTACACAAAAATCAATAAGTCAGAGTGCCAGAAACAATTTGGCTTAGGCCACGGAAAGGGGGAAGCCCCAAAAGGGAGCTAGCAAAAGGTAACATTCAATATCCGTAGGGGAAGAGAGAGCTCCTTTTTAAGAAATTGATATTCATATTTTATGAAAATAACAAGAGAAAATATATCAACTATTTTTACTAAGCTAAAAGAAAACGTAATAATAGAAATAGAAAGTCTCTAACATAAATTAAAGAGTATTAAATTTAATAAATGCTTTTTAAAAATAACTTTTTTGTGCCAAAAGAATTTTCTCTTTTAATTCTTTTATTATTAAGTTTAAGCTTTTCTGTTTTTAGTTTCGCTTACATTTGATCTGTGGTTTGGTTTAGTTATCACAGAAACCCAGATTAAAACATATTAGTTAGGAGTTAATAAAAGAAAAACTATTCTATAAATGTGTAATTACTTCATCATTAAAAAGAACATTTTTACAGCATTTACAATATTGTTTAAAGTAACTTAAGACTTTTCTGGTCCAGTTTCTTTTACATTTGATATGAATTTTAACTAATTCATTTCAAAAACCCAAATAGAAGTCTCTTAGTTACGAGTATATCTCAGAAGAAATAAAATAATAAATATGTAGTATCTTTATCATAAGCAAAGATACTTGTTTTGAGCAAATTAAAGCCTTTTTATACCCTTGCAGGGTATTATAATTTTAGTCAGAAGTTTGCAACGCAGTGAAGGAGTCATT
>JAEIIU010047293.1:0-13764 GCA_018874675.1 Drosophila baimaii
GATGACTCCTTCACTGCGTTGCAAACATCATGGCAAAACTATAATACCCTCTGCAAGGGTATAAAAACTCGTTTATTGCGGTTTTGGTTTTAGTATTAATCTATTTGCGTATTATTAGTTCTTGTAATGCTTAACCTCTGAACTGTTTCCGATAAGAAAAGTTTGATTAAACAAACATAAATTGTGGAATAAATAATTTTTCGGTTGCAATTAATAAATGTCGCTGGCTCAGAGAATCTTTTTGTTGTCGCAATAAATTTCTGCTGAGTACACTCAGCCAGCCAGTTAGTCAACCATACTACGTACATATATATCAATCCATTCATCCATCAATCCAGTCTAGAGAGAAGTTGATAAATTTAGTTTAGAGGGCCGACTAAACAACTAAATGGAGCTAAATGTAACGCATAGCGTAAATAAAACCCCTAAAAGCGAGACCTCTACTAAATTATGTTTGCCGTTTGAACACAGAAACGGAGAGATACTGAAGAGAAAATAAAGGGACAGATAGCCCCAAAAGCAGAGGGAAAATCCCTTCCGGCAGTTGAAAAGCGCCCACGCATGCCACCAAATTGCAGCCACAATTTGCTGCAACAAACTCAGCGGCAGAGAGCCAAACAGAAAACTACAAAACTTGAAAACTGAACACACTGGCACAACTGAAAACCAAAGTGGAGCACAGGCCCATGGAAGGGCATACATCAAATGTGTCAAAGAGATTTGTTATGCATGACAGCGGCCTGTGCCAAGCAGACTGGCTGCAAGTTGACCAAAGAATAAAATCAGACTAGGGGATGCCCCTTGAAAATAATTAATTTTATTGCATTGGGTATATTAAATTAAAAGAAATGTGAGGAGACACATCTATAAATATGTTTTCTAATAACTGGATATTTTATAACCATTCGATTAGGTTTTTAGCCTTTAGAGAATATAGGGTTTTTGTGTACTTTAAAAGCTTTGACACACATGTCAGGTTAGGTTTATAAATAAAGGGTACTTTCATGCATCTAAAAAACGGTTTCTCGTTAGAATGTCATTTTTATAATTGCTAGACTGGCTATGATGACAAATCCTGGACTAATTGAAAGGGTCAAATAAAAAGTCCCCAGATCTAAGGTGGCATTTATATTGCCCTGCTTTATTGAACCGAAGCATATCCAAACTTCTTTAATAAGGGTAGTGTCAGAAACGAACTCCGTTTCCCCGACATAAAAATGAAAAAAAATGAACTAATAATTAGTGTCTTAGATCAAATTGGTTTTCTTCACGAGGTTGAGAAACTCCTCCCTATTAACCTCGCCATCGCCATCGGTATCGGCCTCGTCGATCATCTCCTGCAACTCCTCGTCAGTGAGCCTCTCGCCCAGCTCTTTGGCAACGCGTTTCAGGTTGCGCAATGATATCTTCCCGGTGTGATCGTCATCGAAAAAGGAGAATGCCTTGTTCATGTCCTGCTTAGAGTCCTTTTCGGACATTTTCTCGCGCATCAAATAGAGAAAATCATTGAAGGCAATCCTCCCGGTCTTATCCTTGTCGATCTCATCCATCATGCGCTTGATATCCTCCTTTTTCGGTTCAAACCCCAAAGCGCGAATGGCCACGCGAAGCTCCTTAGTTTCGATAAATCCCGTGCATTGGGTATCGAATAAATCGAAAGCCTTCTTAATGTCCAACTTCTGTTCCAACGACAGATCAAAGGTCGGCAGTCTCTGCTTCTTCACACGCTTCGCCCTGCTGGTCATCGAGGCCGACGAGTACATGCCGCTGCCCCCGGACATCGTACTGCCCAAAATTCGGGTGCTCATGGTGACCGATTGTCGATAAATGTATCGGAATTATCCAGAACAAAGTTGTTAGTTAGTGTGAACGTTGTAAATATGTGCACGCCAATTTTGCTTCAACAGTTCCGTACACGACCTACTCCGACACGATATTTTGATCTCACAACTTTACTAAAAATATTTATTTCTCTATTAGAAACGGTAAGAAAAATCAGGGAGAGAATATCGAACTTATCGATATCAGTGTTGTTAGTGTGAACGTTGAAAGTAGACTGATAACTTTTTGGGCGGGCTATTCAAACTTTTCTGACAATACCGACAGTTCCGAGGCTTGGCCTACTAGATAACGATTGTTTTCCGATTGTTTTATAATTTTAATAAATACTTTTCATGTTTTTTTATATATTTTATAATTCTATTTATAAATTGTAGACCGACTTCTACTACTTAATAACGTTTAATTCGGAACCTCTTCTGCATTATTATATATATTTCTATAGGTAACCCATTAAATAGACAGTAATCTAGTAAGTTTATTTTCTCTGGCAGTCACTTTGCATCATGTTTAATAATTTTATCGATTTCGCATCATTCACCCTGTACAACATTTACCACAACAATCAAAATTCATATGTATGTGCGGCACTCGAGGTAATGCTCAGTGAACTTCAACTCCGCTTGGTACTAGGAGAAGCAACTAGGGGAATGTGGCAGGTGTCAGTCAGTTAGTCAGTGTCGGTGTTCTACCTGGTGTAGCATACACACACCATACACCGTATACCATGGTACGTGCCATGCTCTGTTTGCTTATCGCATTTGCCTGTTGCAGGAGCCCGAAACTGGAAGGAGGCCGAAGCCCAGGTGGAAAATCAGGAGGAAAATCATTGAGGAGGCACGTGCCGCCGCTGGCTGCTCATGATTACAATTACAATTACACAAAGTGGTGCGGGGATTTCACTCACCTGGCTAGGGTCTCCTCCGGCTCCTCCTCCGCCTGCTGCCGCTCCAAATCCCACACCAGATCCTGATCCTACTCCCAATCCGATTCCCAATCCCGTTTCCATGCCAGTCAGCGATAATTTACGATTACGCTCGCGCTCGAGTCTCATGAGTATCTGTGCGTTCTGCTCGCAGCTGTACGTGTGCGTCTTACGCTTTCGTTCCAGACTGTACTCGTACAAAGGTCTGGCCGCATTGGGCTGCAGATCCAACTGAGCCTCATCCCCGGCATCGCAGCTGCACAGCGACTGATTGGAGCGGCCCTTGCTCCGCTTAAGGGAACCGCGGTTCGACGACGACGGTGTCAGGCGCTGTTCGCTCACGAAGTTCGAAAAGGTGACCACATTTCCAGAGGAACCTTATAGAGAGGTGGAAAAATATTTAGTTTAAAGGTGCAAGGTAACAAAAAAGCAACAGAATATGCAGAAAGCTTTCTTTTACATTTTCAGTGCTTAAAATCCATTTTCTTGGTGGAAAACCTACCAGTAGTGGCACCTTTTCGCTTGGATGGCGACACATAGAAGATGTCGTGCTCATCAAACTCCACGCTGCGCT
Organism: Drosophila baimaii; assembly: GCA_018874675.1. Classification (NCBI taxonomy): domain Eukaryota; kingdom Metazoa; phylum Arthropoda; class Insecta; order Diptera; family Drosophilidae; genus Drosophila; species Drosophila baimaii. The sequence goes on from JAEIIU010047293.1 coordinate 3,339, forward strand.
GGGCGGCGACCGCAGCTGCTAAACCACATCCACCACCGGAACTAGCTCCGCCTCCGCCAAGAGCTGTGGTCGCCGTGGCCGTGCTGCTGCTGGTGGTGCTGGCCGCACTATTGCCACCACTGCTCAGATTGCAGCCATGATCCGCGAGAGAGTGCAGCAGGGGATGCACCTGGCGATCGCCTCTCAGTGAGTGTTGCTTGTGGAGGCCATTAGACCGTCTTAGCTCCGTCATCGTGTCACCCGGTTTCACTCTTTCTCACTGATTGCTATTCCCGGAGCCGGCTTATTGTCATCGAGAGGGTGTAGCTCGGGGTACTCAATGCTCGGTGCTCATGAAATATTCATGCCACACTCGCTGACTGCTCCTCGGCATTAGCATATCACTTTGATTCCGATTCCGTCGGGCTGTTGCCTGCTATATATATATTTTTAATTTTAAATTTGGCCTCTTGCTGGGCTAAGCCGGCTCTAACGATTTCCTTGTGTCAATATACAGCTGATTCGCAATCCGATTTGCCAGCTAACTGTTTCAATTGTGGCGCCCGCGCCCCTCCTTGTCGTCTTGGCCCTCTCATTGCCAGCGTTTGGATTACATTCTTTTGCCTTCTCGCTGGATTCTGTTGGATTTTCTTTTGCTCGATTCAGGATTCTGGATACTCTGGTGATTCTGGTGACTCCTCCGCCGTTGCTTCCTTTTGGCGGCTTGCCTTTGTTTGCTCTGCTAATAGACTTGGCTTAGTCGCCGCCGGTTGTTTGTCTATAATAACTGCAAGGAGAGAAGAGAGCCAGAGATGAGATTAGGCTTAGGCGATATGTGTTTGCTTGCTAAAAAGTCTATTCTAAATTGATTTCATTGTTTGCCAGGACACACGAGAGTGGAGTCCTTGTAAATAAATTTTGGAGTGGGGCTTATTTACTTATTTATCTAAGCATTTTTCCAAGCAAAACCGAGCATTTTGGGAATTCACTTTTTGACATCAATCACTTTCTGGTTGGCTTTTATGGTCGACCATAAGAGTCTAGATGCTTTCATCTCAAGGTTTCGAAAATTAATTATCAATAAACTGAGTGCAGGAACTTGCCAAAGCGGATTGTTAAGATACAATAATAAGTTTCCCTTGAATTAATGAAGGACATGAACTTAAGCAGCATAAAATATAATATTTCAAATCTTTGTATACTTATTACTCGTTAACTTCATTAAATATTCTTAAACAAATGTTAAGTATTTGAATATAATTTCTTAACTTCACTAACATTACTTTATAATATCCACCTGTTGCCAAATTACCACAGACACCTTTTGCCAATTAGCAGCTGACCTCTAGCCTATTGATTTTTGCGGCGCGTGTTGAAAAAGTTATTTTACTTCAGAACTCTCGCTCGCAACCAATTGAAGTTTTTTATTTTAGACTGTGAGCCAGGCAACCAAATTTATTTGCTCATATTTTGTTGAGGCTGCCTTGCCCTGTTTCTAATATTTGGATGTCAAACTTTTCGCATAATCGATGGCAACTTTTTAATAAGCAAAAGCCGAGGCGAAACGAAAACAAAAGCCGAAAACAAATATAATAATCAAGCAAACAGGAATTTGTTTCGGAACGGAGAATATAATGGGAATGGCATGACAGCTAAGCTCCCCAGAAAGTATGCAATGTAATAATAACGTTAAAAGATAATGAGAACAGCCAAATAGCAACAACAAGTGCTTTTCTGCTGGGCGGGAAAGAGAGTCTGGGGAGAATTTCACCAATTTTTGGGTGTAATATATACAGCTGCGGGCGAAATAATAGTAAGATAGATTTTTTGCCAATAATAATACATGGAATTCTTTAGCTCAAGAAGGATATTTTTTTGTGATGATTTTACAATTACAAATAAGTATTTAGAAAAATGATCTACCTTAAATGAATGAAAATTATTTTGTTTATTTATTTTTGTCAGTTATTCATATTTATTATTCATATTTGCTAACCCACTAAATAAATAAATAAATAATATTTTCTTAGAAACAGAATATTTATTTTATTCAAATGGTAATTACTTCAAGGTATAAAATCAATTACTTATAATGAGGTGTTATTTTTATCATCGTATCTGTACAAAATTGGTGCTACGAGCGTGAGCGAAACAAATAGGCAACTTGAGCCAACTTTCAAGAGTCAACCGAGCGCCACCCTTCGTGTGCGTGTGCCTATATGTATATACATACATATATATATATATATATATTTGCGATATTTATCGCTTCTTAAGTATTTTTAAGAAGTTTGCCATTGCCAAGTTTGCGTTAGGAAGAAGCAGCGAAACAACCAAACACCGAACAAACATTTTTATCTTGGGCATATTTCGAGTGGCACTTCACTTGTCACAAGTCTCTCCCCGCCAGGGAGCAAATTGTTAGGGTTTGTTGTTTTTTTCTTTTTTTGAGAGAGTGTGAGGTAAAGAAATTACGGGAGTAGGGCAGGAGGGAGGAGATCTTCTCAAACATTCTTTTTCGGCAAAAGTTTTGAAGGCTTTAATCAACTTGTGGCACTTAATGAGCGCCTGTAATGAGTTAATTGTTTGCACATTGTTTGGCAGCTCCCGAAACTGTTGAATGCTTCAGATAGTTGTCAGAGAAGCTGTGGGAATTTTTCTCAGCTCAGTATTGCTCTTAGGTGAGTTTTTAAATCGTTATGGGTAGTCGGTAATGGATTATATAATTACATTTGATTTATTTTTTAGTTTCAACTGGCAGACTGCTTTAGTTAAATTTTCTAAATGATTTTTTTAAAAACTGAAGATAAAACTGAAGTTATTAATTATGTTTGGAAGATGCCTAAGTACTACATTTTATTAAAGTTCTCATCAAAATCACACATATGTTTCTTTCACCGAATGGTCTCCTTCCACATATGCTACACATTTATTTCCTCGGTTTTTGTTGACGGTTTATGACGGCTTCAACTTGACTGGATTAATTAATTTCGGCATTGATTTCGGGCTCCCCGCCCGCCTTTTGTGGCACATTTCTCGAAAAGGGTTTTATGTGCCGGTCGTAAAGTGCGATAGTCCTTTTGGCTGATAAAACTAGCAAAGGAGAAAGGCTATCCGAAAGGACAGCGCCCCCGTACACAAATGAAAATCTAATTTAGGGCCACACACGCACTGCGAGGGGATAGAGAGCTACACAAGTGATACATGGGCTCTCTTGGCAGGCAGTAAAAGCTTCGTCCTGCCTTTCATTTGCGTTTAAAGACCTCAAAAAGGACTTCCGCTTGCACTGGCCTACAAATTAACATGCCCCAATCTGTGACTGTCTTTGTGTGCATATGTGTGTGGGTGCCAGTGTATGTGTGTGTGCGAGTGTGTGGCATGAATTATGAGTAAAGCAGCTGCAGACTTAATGGGAAATGCTCGACCCGGGCCAAGAGTTTTTGGGCAGGAGCACGCAAGGCGTAAATTAGAAGTGTACAAAAAAAGAAAGCATCAAGGAATTGCTTTACTTTGTCAGACCGAAGTTTTAATGCCTTATAGGTGTTAATAGAATTGATTGTTTCTTTCTACAACATGGAATTTAAGTACATAGAAAAACTTAGAAATAAAAACAATTGGTAAAGGGTTGCTTATTAAATGAGTAAGGAAAATAGTTTACACTTACATAAAAAAGCAATAAAATCAAGTCAAGGTAAAATGACAATTACAGAAAGCTTTTTTCAATTTATATTTGTTAAGAGATAGTATATGAAACGTTTTATTTTAACATTAAGCTAGGCATTTACTTTACTTTCTATGTACATATAAGTAGCCAACAAAACATACTACCTCCTTAAAGGGTAGAATAAAAAAAAAAACAAGTTCCCACAGCGCCCACGTAATCACGCTGGTATGTGTATGTATCCTGCGATGTAATAAGTTGTTGTAATGCTCGCGTAACTCATAAATTAGACACGATCTATTACGGACGGATTTATATGCATGAAGAGTCAGAGACAACAGCAGGATATACCTTGATAAGCTAGGACTAGAAACAACGAGTGGGCGTCATTTTTAATTTTTGACACGTAGCGTTAAATAAAAAACAAAAACGGAGTCCCAACATGTGTTCCTGACATTGCCAAAATAAAATAAAAAACCAAAATACGGGAGCGTAAAATGTGCAAGTATTTTAAAATTCGAGAGAGGGATCGTATAATGAGTTCTCTGGCGGCGCGGTCATAAATACCATTTGGAGTGTATGCGGCGCCCCATAGGTGGCCCATAAAAATTTGTTTAACACGCACACGTACACTGCCACATACACACTCATACGGACACACCCAAACATAGGCTTGTGCACATACAGGAGCAAATCAAATTTATTTTATTCCACTTCTTTTTTTCTTGTTGCTTCGCTTTTATGACAGCGCAGCAAATTAATGAAATTTACGCAATAAATCATTTCACCAGAGAACACAGTAAAAAAAGTACTTGGAAACGGAGGAAGACAGATAGAAAGCGGTGGAAGTGAAAGGGAAATAGTAGCAGACGTGTGTTAAGTAAATAAATGAATGGTTCATAGGCTGTAAAGTTAACCAAATATTGCAACAATGACCTGTTAAAACAAGAATTTAGTTACAAATTGGCTCGCAAATTGCTTTTTAGCCGTTTGCTAACAATGGTTTCGAGTTTTTCACACTACATTTAAAAGCACTAATTTATTTGTACAGGTCCCTTTAGCGAGAGTCTTAATTTGAATGTTGTTTTGATAGTGCCCACAGGTGTGGCATTAACAAAAATAAATAATTAATATATAGAAAATGTATCCCAATGAATTTGTTTACTTAGCAAACAAATACATATTGACCAATTAAATATTAGCTTATTGCAAATTATATGTTCTAAGGGGAGGAAAGCACATTGTAAATATTTAAAATGTTTTTGCTTGCGGAATATTACTTTCTCTTTAGGTTTTCTGTTTAAAATAAAAATTCTTTTAAGAAAATCTTTTCACTCCCTTTGCAGTCAGTAACAATTAGCAAACTTGTGTCGTCACACTTCCAAGGACTGTTTCCTTGGTAGTCGATTCTAATCAATTTTAACGAAATTCCCGCCGCATTTTGCCTCATTACGGAATTTATTGCCCCAGCCAGCTTGCCTTTTGGCTAAGTTGCCACATTTATTAAAACGAAAACTTTAGCAGTTTTCGGCCGGGGGAACTCAACTGCCCCCTGGTTCAGCTTGTGCACATTTAGCAATCCCATTCGCAACTCATATTTTTAGACTTTGTTCCCCTTAAGTGCGTTGACTGCACTTTTGGCGCTCGCATAAAACTTTTTCGAGCTCACTGACCCCCCAAGCCAAGCCAAGCCGAGCCATCCCCAAAAACCCATTCTCACAAATAGTCATCTGGCTTTGTGAAGCCAGAAATACCCGAGGACTCCCCGAACTCCCCGCGTTTCTATCTCTAGTAATTCAGCTTGCATCCGTTTTTCTAAAAAGTTACGCTGCAGCCGAAAATTCAAGTGGTTGTGTGGACCAAAGGCTTTTAGCTGACTTAACACCAGCAAATGCGCATAGCCCAAACCTTCTCAGATGCACTTGGAAAAATATTAGAAACGGAAACTTTATCTACTGATTTACTGAGACTTTTTTGCATTATTTGAATTGAATAATTTAAAGTTACGCTTGACAAAATATATGATTCATTAAATTCAACAAGTATAATGACGAAAAGAGTTTCTAATGAGTTTTAAATGTACTTTTCTGAGTGTTTCAAAGCCCACATATACAACGCACCCCAAAATATATTGCTGCTGCTGCTGCACATCCCCTTCTTCCTGTGCATTCACTTCCCCTTTTTAGTGGCCTCATAAAGCTTGAGCTTAAGCATGTCGCCAAAGAAAGGGTTTCCTGCGCTTTTCCCTCTGAAATTTGCAAAAAGTCGAGCTCGAAAAATGTGCGTATATGAGTGAGTGTATGTGTAGGGTCAAAAATACAACAGCCAAAAAAGAATATAATATAAAAAGAATATTATACAATGGACCGCGAGCGTGACTTAAAATAAAGAAATAACTTACAGAATAGTTCCAGTCAAACAATGCGCGACATTTGCTTCGAGAAATTTCAAACACACACACCGCCCCTCTGAACGCCCCTTTATTTCTATNCGTGGCACATTCGCCACGCTAACAATGCATGGCATAGAGTCTTGGCCAGAGTTTTTGCATTTTTTAGCAACCAGAAATGCCCTGTCCCATCTCTGTCCCCTTCGAATTCTTGACAGTCAGCCCCAAAAGTTTAGCACTTGCCTCCATTTTTCCCTTTTGTCTTTGGCAGCTTTTGTGGCAACGAGCTTAGTTGGGGTCTCTGGCTCGTTGTTATTATTTTTATTTATAGCTATGCACATTTTGAGTGCCCTATAAATTATTTACGTACCTCGGAATCGGTTTTCTCCACTGACTGTGACTGGAAAATTAGTTTGTGTTGACTTTTGGGGATTTTGTATCAAATCTGAAATGGAAAAGAAACGAAGTTACTAAGTAAATATTTTAGTTTTAAAAGTGTAGTGCTTCTTTGTATAATTTTAAACACAACTGTTGGCTTTACCTATCGCTTTAAAAATTTTGTTGGTCATATAATATATATTAACTATATTATAAACATGGAAAATTGTTTTTCTTTTCATTTTAAATGATTTCCTTCCAAACTGAAATATAACATAAATTTTTTTCCATTAGTTTCTATTGCCCATTTCATCATCCATTAAATAATTTCATTATGCTTCTTATTATTTAACCACCGCCTTTAGCCATCAAAAAAACAAACAACAAATTTACTTAGATAGAGCTGACAAACTGTGTGTGTGTTGCAATTTAATTTGAATAATTTTCGTTTGGGAGGAGTTGCTCTGGGCTCTCTGCTGGCTGTTGCATATTTGCATGATATTAATTTGCATAATTATGTTGGCCATAAAGAAATGCCTGGCCATGGCCAACAATTATAAAGGCCACAGGAGCACACACCCACACACACTCGCTAGAACCGAATGCAGTTGGCTTCCTGTACACACGCAGTCGCAGGACTGTCATAACTAATACAGAGTTATTTATCCCCAGGGGCCGATTTATATTACTTCCCCGTTAGCCATTTTCAGAGAGAGGGATGGCGCGAGGAGGTGGTTAGTGCTACAAGGTCCCTGCTTTACTCTACTGCTCTGGTTGAGAAATTTATCAGTGTCAAAAAATAATAGCGCGCCCGTTTTCGCTTTTAATAATTTCCCCTGCGAAGTGGAGCATTTGGAGCGGAAATTGCCGCTGCTCGAGTTTTTGGGGCCATGACGTTTGGGGCCTTGAAAACAATGGTCAATGGTTCGTAGAGCTCCACTCGGAATCGCTGCAGACCAGCCCAGGATTCTCGTACCTCTCTAAATTACGACAATTTCAATTTCGAGTGCACCTCGGTAACGCCTTGGGGAACAAGAAATAAAACATTGCTCCCGTTGACAGCATTAAAACGTTGATTAAATTAATGCAATTTCACTTTCAGAGGCTGAAGCCTTCTTGCTTGAAGCTAAATTGGATTGATTTTACTTTGTTTGCGCAACATGCATTATTATTGGCAGCTATTGACATTCCGTAAATAAATGTAATTATTCAGTTTTTGTATTGCCCTGATTAATGGGATTTTGTTAGCGGCAAAGGTTAATGGCGGCTCCACCTTCAATCTAATTGCTTTTGACTGTTGATTTAAGGCTTAAAGACCATTGAGCTTAAATTGATGGACTTCCTCATTATTTAAATTGATATTTGCAGCTCAATGTGTATTGAATTTAGTTGTTTGTTTTTAAGAATTTACTGCTAGCTTTTGGTCAATAAATTGAGATTTAATATAAGTCCTTATAACCTAGTTTCCCATAGATTTGAAATATTGAAAGCCTTGACTGCCGAGGTAGCTTCCTCCTTCTTATAAAGTTAAATAGTTTTCCGCAGCCTGTGGGCCATCTATTAAGATTTCATAATGTGGCTCAGGCTTTTGTTCAACTGTCTGCACATTAAACGGCCGAAACTTTAGACATAAATTCAGGACCTTACTCCCATAAATATTACCCAGTTTCGTCGATAGGAGAGAGACACCATGAAATATGCAGCCAGCATCGAAAAGTTTTTGTTGTTGTTCAGCGCTAAGCTATTGACTAAATACTTTGGCAAATTCATAAATTTAAGCGCGGAGCGTAATAACATAAATATTTAAAAAATGCCAAACAAAAAATGTGGCAGAGCCAAAATTGAGTTGAAAACTTTTGGTACCCAAGGGACGGTCGGAGGTGGGGGCAGGGGCATGTGTTCATGTTTCATCCCCAAAACTTTATTGGCTTGATTTTTGGAACGTCATAAAAGGCAGCAACTTGCCGGTCTTCTTTCTTATTCATGGCTATGGCTCTCTCTCATCAAAGCCTACTTAATGCCCAATATTGGCCATGGCTTAAACAGTTTTGACCATTTCATGAGCTTAACTTTGTCGGCCAAAAGTTTTTCCTCTCACTCACTATTTCCTTGTCTTTTTTCCATGGGATATTTATAAGGTTGTTTCTGGTTTGGGGAAGCCGAATTGATATTAAATAACGGCGGGCAGCACCGGCACAAAATTCAGGCATTAATATGCGGCGGTGAACTCGATTTCAATGGCGAAGTGAGACAATTAGGGAGGTGTGGAGATGCACAGGGAAAAAATAATGGTTTCTCATATTTGCATTCTCAATTTTAAAATATTTGTATCACAAGAGTTTTAGGTGCACACATTTTTAGACGATTTAATAATAATTTCATTTAATATAGAAGATTCTTGAAAAAGCATTACCTCTAAAATATCAAGAATCAATTACTTCCTAAAAATTTTGGTATTACTGACATTACTGACGTTATTTTCATGTTAAAAATACATATGTATATATTCGCTGTGTAGACGTCCTTAATGGTTCATATCCTGTCGGAGGTGTTGTTTTTGCTCCATTAACACAAACACACGCCGTGCCGTGTAGCATTAGACTTTAATAAGCCAATATGTTTGCTTTCAGGTATCCCGAAAACTGCTCAAGACATCCTTATCCTTATCCGCTGAGTATCCCTTTGCCGTGTGGAGTGGAGTGCATTAATATTTATGATCTGAGGACTACTACCCGGAGAGTTGTTCCTGTACTCTGTCCATGCGTGCGTTATAAATAAAATTAAATGTATCAGTTAAGTTGAATTTTTGTTCGTTTTGAGCATCCCGACAAGGAGTTCGGTTCTTGGTGTCGATAATTCGCCTTGGTTTTCTCGGGGATAATGAGATTGTGGGGTTGTAGATTGGTCGGAGAATTTCTACAGGGGGTTAATGATGCAGTCGTTAGCACTGAAGATTCCAGAGCACAAGGGTTGGGAGCTCTCCTCCTCTCCTTGGAGGTAAAATCTCCGTGGATGAGAAGTAATGTCTTATGACCGTATCTGTAATTAGGTTTTTGGGCATAACTAAGTGGAATGCTGCATGCCATCGGTGATTCAAGGGGTATTTATCTATCTGGTGTGGTCCTTGAACTGTAGAGACCTGGGCTTCACAAAGAGCTTAATAATTACGTTTTTCTCGGCTTACTTTTAGTAGCAAAGTAAAGATAATAACTTTCTTATTGAGCTTCATTATAGGCCTAAGGGAATAATCTGGGCATTGAAGTAATCAATGCATTTCGAGTTTAATTAAGAGGTCATTCCTTATTTTAATAAATTAAACTAACGATGGTAAATGTTAATTATCTTGGGATATACTATAACATTAAACTGGCCTTACCTTAACATTTATATAATGGCTTGTTATATACTTTTATTAGATTGATAATAATTTTTTCACTATAAAAACCGCATAATTATTTTTTACACATAAATTTAAATTTACATTTAAGCACCCAAGTTACATTAAAAACTCACCTAAATTTTTCCCTGTCAGGTATTCATAATTTTCTCATAATACCCTTGCAGGGTATTATAATTTTGCCATGATGTTCGCCCCGAAAGAATCATCTCCGACCCCATAAAGTATATATATTCTTGATCAGCATCAGCAGCCGAGTCAATCTAGCCATGTCCGTCTGTCTGTCTGTCTGTCTGTCGGTTTATATGCAACATAGTCCCTCAGTTTTTGAGCTTTCAGGATATTCTTATATCTTTTGCAAGCAGTATATATATATGGAAACGGCCGGAATCGGACTACTATATCCTATATCTGCCATAGAAACGAAATGGAAAAATTTGCATATTTTCGCTAATTTTCAAGATATTCGAATGAAACTTTATTTGTGCCTTTATAATATGATTATAGCCATATTATATATAGGTGCCACAGGAAAGATTGGTCGAAATTCATTTTTACATATGAATTTTACATTTTGCATAAATTTTACATTATACATGTTATATTTTATCAAAATCTTTTA
>JAEIIU010047298.1:0-14442 GCA_018874675.1 Drosophila baimaii
TTTGCGAGGATGTTTATTTTTCTTTATGTAATTTTTGATAACAAGAGCACTGATGTGCTCAAGAAGTTATTATTTCGCCCAATCTACCAACTTGGGATTTAATAAATATGTACATAGTCCCGGTGGAGATTTTGTAATAGCTCTTTTGCCTGCTTTATTGTCTAGAGCCTAAACTGTAAATTTAAAATATTTTTCTGTACCGTACTGAAAAAGGCAATTGAAAATGTTAAACTAACAAATGTCCCACTCCTTAGGCAAATATGACGTATTTTAATTTTTTCTCCATAAACATTATCATACCTCTGCTAATCCAGTGTACTTCTTCAAAAATGATTAAATGTTGGATTGTTAGGCACATTCCAGAGTATATTAGCCGGAATCAAAGCTTTACATAAATTCACATGTAGTTGCTGGATAGTGGTTGCTGCTGTTCTATCGTATCTGCCACAATATTGCAAAAACTCTCATGCAGAACCATGGGTAGAGGTAGCTTAAGCCTCGATCGCTATATCCAAAGGCAAAGGTATCTGCATTGGCTTTTGCATCTGAGTAAGAAAAACCTTTTTCCACTTCTCCCTACTGGTGATTTACGGTGCTGTACCCCAACTGTAGTAGTAGGTATGTATGTGCCTTCTCTAGAACATCCTGATTCTGCCCAAAGTGTGATCATACATAATCATCCCGTTACTTTTCAACAATTTTAAAGAATATACTCCAGAAGATTTTAAAGTGATTCAATTCCACTCAGTTTTAAAAAGCGCGCCATGGTGGATTCCTCAAATTTCACCTTCTTAAGGTGTATGTATATCTGTACTCTTCTCCCGCACGGGCCATTTACGGAATACACAGTCTCCCTCTTGCCTCGCACATTTCAACACTACTTCCAATCAGCTGTTCACTTCCAACACTACAAAATTGTGCCTCTATAGAAGTTATCGAAAGAAATCGCCATCCCTGAGAAAGCAACAACACATCTCTTGTTTTTCTTTAGCGGAATCGTCATCGTTTTTTGGCCCATTAATTGCAGAGAAAAAGCTTCCCATTAGCTGCCCAGCCACGAAAACGGTCGACGAACGGTAAAAGCGACACCGCAAGACCCACACACACACCACCACATACAAATACCGGACGGCGCCACACCCGCGGAGCAAGGAATACCAAGGAGCTCACAGCAAGACACAATCACAGTCAAACAACTGCCCCTGCCCTGGTTTCGTGAATCACCAGTGAGAGAAGCAGCAGCAGCAGAAATATGGAACAGACGCAGATCACCGATGCGGAGAAGGTGCGCATTGTGTCGGACTTCATCCTGCACGCCCCGCCCGGCGAGTTCAACGAGGTGTTCAACGATGTCCGCGAGCTGCTCAAGAACGACACTCTGCTGAAGGACGGGGCCAGCCACGCCTTCTCACAGTACAACAAGGACCAGCTGACTCCGGTCCGCATCGAGGGCAGTGAGCACAACGCGATCATTTCGGAGTACAACGATCTGGGTAAGCACTGCCCATAAATGGACATAACCGATAATGAGTCACGACCCCCGCATCAAAGCGCAAATATTTGGGTTCTCGTTGATATCTATGGTGGGTCGAATAAGCCTTTCCGTACTGATAAGCCAATTGCATTCCAGGCAACGGTCGCTTCTACGACCCCCGAACAAAGCAAGCCTTCAAATACGACCACCTACGCAAAGAGGCCGCCGACTACCAGGACGTGGAGGCGGATACCAATGCGGAGCCATGGAGGGCTGCCCTGGACCTGGAGACGCTCGCCTACACTGCCAGTCACTATAGACACGGGGTAACTTTGAACTGTGCCCTGGTTATGAGCCTCCATCTCTAATGTTTTTGTATGCCATTCGGTTCACAGGTCAGCTCTGTCTTCGGTAAATCGCAGGGCAACCAGATTACTCTAACCATTTGCATCGAAGACCACCAGTTCCAGCCGAAGAATTACTGGAACGGGCGATGGCGCTCACAGTGGCACGTCAGCTTCCAGGCGGGCAGTGGCTCCGCCGAGCTGAAGGGCGTGCTCAAGGTGCAGGTGCACTACTACGAGGACGGCAATGTGCAGCTGGTGTCCTCGAAGGAGTGCCGCGAGAGCTTGGTGGTTAGCAACGAGCAGCAGGTGGCCAAGGAGGTGATTCGTCTGATCGAGGAGGCCGAGAACGAGTACCAACTGGCCATTTCGGAGAACTACCAGACGATGTCGGACACGACCTTTAAGGCCATGCGCCGTCAGCTGCCGATCACGAGGACCAAGATCGACTGGAGCAAAATCGTCTCGTACAGCATTGGCAAGGAGCTGAAGACGCAATAAGACCAGGAGGTGCAAGCGGAAGCGGAGGGGACACAGTCGACAAAGCGGCCCAACAGTCTTCCACTTGCCATGGACAAGCGAGCATAGGAACCGATCAGCAGCATTAACATTACACATAAAATCCAAACCCGAAGAGCAGGAGTTCGAATACGGGCGGGCTGGCGCCTGCACAAATTGAATGTCTGTAACTTGCTATATACATACGAACTTATACATACATATATATACAGCGTGTATTTATACTGTGTTATTGAAGGTGAAGATGAAAGTGCATATACATAACTACATACATACATATATATTAACTACGATCGGAGAGGATTTGATTGCATGCATTTGGATAATTGTAGCCTGACGGTTAATGATGCGCCTGCCTCGTTCGAGTTCGAGTTCGAGCCACCATCGATCGCCACCAATTGTCGCCTTTATCGTTTAAGAAGAGCATTAAACGCGGTTTTTATCATGTACTTTCACCTATGTATGTATTTTTCTAATTTTAAACGAACACCCCCCCCCCCACACACACACACGAGATCTGCGCTCTAGAGATATACCAGCAGCTACAGCTTCCATTCGGGAAAACGTACAGAAAGCCAAGCCCTCTGAGTTGGCGGCGTCTTGAATATTTTAAGCAGTATCATCATTATTAGAGCCCCCATCAAGTTTTCCGCTTTCCCGATCGTGCACTGCCACCTGGCAAGAGCAATAATATTACCTAAGCTAAGACCCAGAGCATTTTAGCCAGCGCTCCTCCGTTGAGAAAAACCGTTCACTTCAATAACAAAAGACTTTGATTTTATAAAAACAATAAATTTGTAATTAAAATAACAACTATACAACACTTAAGATTGCTTGAATTAGTCAAATTTAATGAGAATAAACTAATTGAATCGAATATTGCTACTAATTGATTGCTATTCAACTGATTTGTTTCGTGCTCAGCCTGCTGTCTGGCAGATCGCCGGTCAGTTCCTCGGATTTCTTGAGCAGGAAGCGCTTTTCGGGATTGAGCTTCGTTTCCAGCTCAAGGCGATCGATCAGCCAGCCCTTATCCGGTTGATTGGAGGCCCAGAAGTAGAGTGTTCCTGCAGAGGGGGAATTTGTGAGTGTAAGTTCTTGGTTTACTCCCTTGGCCTTACCTTTATCCTTGCTGCCTCGCACTGAAACCTCAAAGTGTGCCTGCTCCGCATTGCAATTGTTGTTGGCGTTGCCCAGGTCGATGCCCGAGTCCTTAATTGGTTCCCCCAGCAGCGCCACAGCTCCTCGATGGCTTCGCAGTCCTTTTAGCGCCAGTTTGTAATACTCACAGGACTTGACCCGATCCTCCATTTTCCAGCGCATGTACATCACAGCGGATATGGAGGCCACGGCACCGTAGACGCATATGTTGCCCAGCGTGCGGTTCGAGGGCATTCTCAGAGCCACCATTTTGCAGCTACATGTATTATTTAAATTAAGAGTTGTTACTTGTGTAATAATAATAGCCGGTGTCTAATTAGAGGTGAGCGCCAGCCGATATATCAATGATTTTGAACTAACTAAATAAATGAAAGAAAAACTTGACATTTCAGAGAATAACGTATAGTTATAGTTTGAAATATTGTTGTAATATATATTTTAACTTAAGTATAAAACCAAGGAAAATAAAAGAGATAAAAGGCAATTGCCAGGAATACCCTAATTATTGTTATCGACCCTTAACCATCTCTAGTCTTATGTTTTGTTAAAGTTATTCACATAAGTTTAGGTATAAATATAGTTCTTTTAGTTAGCTGATAAATCATCTTAGCCTTATTTATTTATAAAAATAAGTTTTTCTCAATAAAACATTAGTTTATTGTTTGTTTTGTTTAAACAGCTGACAGGAATAAAGTGACCGTATAATGCGACTTCAGCTGCAGGCCGCCGCATTTCATTTGGCAGATTATACAACAAAACGCAGAGACTTGTAAATAGTTAACTAATTTAACAATTATCAATTAAAGATTCTGTCCAGGAGAATCAGTACACCAAAAGCATGAGCAACTTGGCGGCGGCACTTAGCCTGTTCAGGCAACGTTTGATAGCACCTGCGCTGGCCACTTCCGCACGTTGTTATGCCGTCAAACCGGCGGCACCAGGTTAGTGGCAATCCTCTATTAAAATGCTTGGCCAAATTCCCCATTACAAGTGTTTTAACAGCGGGCAAGAAGAAAAAGCTTGGCAAGCTGGGACCCATCATGGAGAAGAAGGTTATTCCCGTGGAAACGGACGCGAACAAGCTGGTGAACTATGTGTGCGGAAGCAACTACCTGAAAGCTGGCGAGGACGTCAAGGTGAGTAGTGTGCCTAGATCAGATTTATGGCTCGTAGCTAATATGTCTCTTTGACACAGATCAAGCCGGATGCGGAGTACCCCGACTGGCTGTGGACACTCAACACGGAGCGTATTATTCCCCTGGAGGAGCTGGATCCGAACACGAAGCAGTACTGGCGGCGCCTGCGGAAAATGGCGCTGCGTCGCAACAACCAGTTGTCAAAGCTGAAAAAGTTCTAGATGCTCTGCGTAGCCTTAGGTGTTATTGTTTATCTTGGAGACCAGCGACTGGCCCTCAACCCGCCCGTGGGGGCATCAGGCTGGGCACTGTTTGCCATGCTTTCCGGCGCAACAAGTGTGCAAACACTTCGATTTTTGTATGCTTTCCCCGCAAATACACTTCTTCACTGTCTTACACTCCCTTATCAATAATCGCGATGATTTCTTGTATAAAAGTGGCAGGGTGGCGGGAACCCTCAGCTCAGTGACAGCAAACTCGAAATGTGGAGCGGATACATCATAGCACGGTTGCTCCTGGGGGCAATCCTGATAGCGGCAGCCTCTGCGGCAGCACCAGGCAACAACTCTTCGAGTAAGTAGGTGGAATAATTCCCCACAGGACTATTTCGATTTGGTAATCCTGTTGCAGAGGTCGTTGTCTGCTACCAGGGCACTTGGTCCGTCTACCGGCCGGGGCTTGGAAAGTTCGGCGTGGCGGACATCGATCCGTTCCTATGCACACACTTGATCTACGCTTTTCTGGGCATCGAGGAGACTGGAAAGCTGCGGGTCATCGACGCCTATTTGGATCTCGAGGATAATGGTGGGCGGGGCAATATCAAGAGCTTCAATGCTCTCAAATTGAAGAATCCCACCCTGAAGACGCTGGTGGCCGTGGGCGGTTGGAATGAGGGTTCCAAGAGGTTCTCTATAGTGGCCAGCGATCCTGAGAAGCGCGCACTATTCGTGGATGACGTGATCAGGTTCTTGCAACGGCATGGATTTGATGGCCTGGATCTGGACTGGGAGTACCCGGGCCAGCGACACAGTCTGGACAACGAGGATCGCTCGAACTATGTGACTTTCCTCAAGGAGCTCAAGGAGGGGTAAGCCGCAGGGTATTTCCGACTCCTTAGTAGCTCCGATGACCAGCTTCTTTAATCCCATCTCAGGCTGGATCCTTTTGGCTTCATGCTTACCGCCGCCGTGGGTTCTGCTCAGTTCTCCGCTGAGATCTCGTACGACATCCCTGCCATTGTCCCGTATCTGGACCTCATCAACGTAATGGCGTATGACCTCCACGGACCTTGGGATGAGGTCGTGGGCATCAATGCCCCATTGTATGGCTCCGCTAGCGACGACCTCGACTCCACCGGGCGGCAGCAGCAGCTAAACGTGGACGCCATTGTGAAGTATTGGTTGCAGGCGGGTGCTCCCGCTCACAAGCTGGTGCTTGGGGTTCCCTTTTATGGACGCACCTTCACCCTGGCCACTGCCGAGGGCCATGAGCCGGGATCTCCGCACATCGGAAAGGGGATTGCGGGCAAATATTCCCGCGAACCTGGCGTGCTGGGCTACAACGAGCTGTGCGAGCAGATGGGTGAGGAAGAGTGGACGCGGATGTGGGAACCGACTCAGCAGGTGCCCTACGCTTACCGGCAGCGACAGTGGGTGGGATACGAGGACATGCGCAGCCTCTCTCTGAAGGCTCAGTTTGTGATGCAACACCAGCTGGGCGGCATTATGATCTGGTCTCTGGAGTCGGATGACTTCCATGGCACCTGTGGCCAGCAACCCTATCCGCTGCTGCACGAGATCAATCGCGTGCTCTTCGAAAGCGGCACTCCCACAGGACTGACCACCGAACCCAATAAGGCCCCGCGCAGTGAAGCATTCAGTTGCCCCGCAGATGCACCTCTAGGTTACGTCCGTGACCCGAACAACTGCTCCAAGTTCTACTACTGCAGCGGAGGCAATACCCACAGCTTCGACTGCCCCAGCGGGCTGAACTTCGACCTAATCACCAACAGCTGTAACTATTCCGATTCAGTAAACTGCTGACTTTTGCAGGTGTAACCGAATGCTGCAAGTCTCTTTTATTTGAAGTCTACTCAACGACCTTGAGGTTCAAGGGGAGGTTATCGTAGCTGTAACCAGGCATGCCCGGTCGCCAGATGATAAAGTTCTCATCGCACTTGACCTCCGCGGCGGGACGGCAGTATCCCTTGGCCTCGTCATAGTACTGACCCTCGACGCACTCGTACTCGGTCCGTTCGCCGTTCAGGCACTCGTGGTAGTAGCGGCAGTCCCATTTATTACGCGAGAATCCATCACGAGGGCACAGGCCAGGGGCCACTGTGGTCGGTAACTCAGTGGTAAGGACATTCGGATCACCCAGAGCCGAGAAGATGACGTTCAGCAAGCCGTAGTTGATGCCGCATCTGCCACGAAAGTCGTCCGCATCGATGGTCGAGGCCATGGCGCCACCCAACTTGTTCAGCTTCAGATAGTGCATCTTGGCCCAGATGCTTTCCGAGTTCTCGAAGGTCAGCCATTGATCGCCCTTGGTGGCGTAGGACACCTTGGCCACCCTGTCGAAGTGCTTGGACCATTTCGAAGCTTGAATGCAATACTCGTTGTAGGTCGTGAAGCCGGCACGGCGAGAGTTTCTTGCCTCCTGGCCGGGTCCCTTACACGGGGATCCTATAGCCGACTGGTTCTTGTCCATAGTGTAGGTGCGGCCGTAGAACGGGACGTTAAGGATGAGCTTTTCCGGGGCACGGCCCGCCTTCTTCCAATACCTAACGGCCGCAGCAACGCTGCTAGTGCCTCCGAACAGCGGAGTCATGTGGTCCAGACGCATGCGGTACTTCTCCCGCTCGTCGTCCACCATTAGGTTGATGAAGTCGGCGTTCCTAATAATCCCGGGTATGTCGTAGCTCACCAGGGTCTGTTTGTCAGTTCTACCCAACACCGCCACCACCAATATGAACTTTTGCTCCCGAAAACTACCGAAGAAGGTAGCTGTTAGTAGTTACTGGCTCCTACAAACCTGGTGCACCAACGTACATCATTGCCAGTTCCTCTAGGAAAAGGACGAAGTTCTTTCGGTCCTCCGGCTGACCACCACGTTGCGTAGGATATCGCCAGTCGATCTGAGCGCCATCGTAGCCCATTTTAAGCATGAACGCAACCAGCGAGGTGTAGAATTTGTCGCGCTTGGCCGGAGAGCTCACCATCTTAGAAAATACTCTGGACTCTTCCTCATGGCCACCCACGGATATAATCACCTTTTGGATGCTGTCAAATTTCACGCTTTTGCCGTGCGGCACAATATCTAAAATTAAAGGATGATTTATGTCAAACAATTAAAAACCCCAACAAGAAATAAAGTATATACATATTTCCTGAAATAAAGTTCCTAATATTAATCAAGACTACTCACCGTCTTTCAAAAAGTCATTACTTTTTATCTTCACCTCTCCGCTCTCTATATCGACACCTATTCCCGAACTAAGAACCAGATGCGTACAAAGTCTGGAGTCAATGTTCCAGTCGTAGAACTGGCTGTGGTTCTTATAGTAATAGGAATTCATATCATACTGGCAGAATATGTTATCTGCAAAATATGTTTAAAGAAATTGGTTGGGCCTTGAGCGATGTTCATCTTACAGTCCATTGCCGCCGCACAGCTTACAAACAGAAAAGTCACAACCGTAAAAACAACCGTAAAAGACGCCATGCCGAAAGGGACATCAGTAAAGTTAACTTTTAATTTTTAGTTATTTATTTTTTTAAAAATTTTAACGCTTTCACCACGTGGGTTCTGTTCTTTTTTGAGAAAATTTATTGCCAGAAGGGATACAATAGTTCGAGTTCCGTGTGTTTCAAAAGTGAGATACGATTGAATAGAGATCTGAAAGAACACTGAAATAGAAGGCTAGGGTAACATGATTTATTGTAATATTTGCACATAGTGTGCCATATTTAAAATTAAATAAGTAAGAGAGCTACAGGGGAGTGTTTCAAACTTTGGGATACCCGGTACCCAAGCCTTGTGCTTTTCGGTGAGGCGTTAAGCCTTTTTCTTTACAAGACTCTCCGAAACGATTACAAACTTAATCTAAATTAATAATAAATAAAACATAAACATAACAAGTACAATTTTTGAAATACCTCAGCTTGAAACCACGGTTTGAAACTCAACTGACCATCTAAGGAGAGTGCGAGTGCAAACAAGATGGAGATACAACTTTTATTTTCACAACTCCCATGTTTTTCTTTCGATTGTATTCGCACTATGTGCACCGTATTTAAAATTAAGAAAGCTACCGTTGGGTTTTTTTTTACTGTGCGATTTTCGGAATCCAAACCAATTGTGTTTAGCTTTTTCAGCGCCGCGTACAGGTCTAAGCGAGCCTCTTTGCAGGACTCTTTAAAATTATTACTCAAAAATAAAATAATAATAAAATGTTGAAAATTTATTTTAAAATAATTCCCCTGTTTACCATTCGATTTTAATCTAATTTTCAGAGAAGACCTAAAAAATGCTGATACAAAGAAAAATATTTAAACCAAAATAAGTGTTTTCGTGTTTTCTGACTAATGGTTTTTTCTAGACACGGGCCTTCCCTAACATTACCACACTTCCGTTATCGTTATCAATATTTCAATATTGAAACTGATTCACTTGCAGTTACCTTAGGGCATACTGACATGGCGCTCTCTTTGCCCATACATATATCTGATTGCAGTGACTAAGTGCTGAGCTGTAAATAATATTATGCGAGCGTTGAATCTAATCAAAATCCGATCAGTCATAAATATGGATTTATACGATTAGTTAATAAACAACTTGAAAAACCTCTCTTTAAATTTTTCTGCAATCTTTGGTATATTTTTAAATGCTCATTGTTCAGTAGGGACAATAGACTTCCGACGGCCAGTTGCAGATATGGGTGTTGACATCGAAGTACAGTCCTGCGCCGCACTGGAAGTCATAGCGGATGCCATCGGCGCACTGGTAATACCTGTTGCAGTCGCTGCTATGCAAGTAGTGGCCATTGACGGAGCAATCATCGCTGGAGCCACCGCCGTTGCCGCCGCTGCCACCTCCGTTGCCACCGGGAGTGGGTGCCGGAGTAGGAGCCGGAGTGACACTACCGCCGCTGCCTCCGCCTCCACTGCTGCCTCCTCCGCTCACATCCTTGCCCAGAGCCCGGTTCATGGTCTTCAGCAGGGGATAGGACTCTCCGCAAAGGCCACGGAAATCGTCCGTCTCGATGGACCACATCATGGCGCCGCCCAGGTTTCGGGAATCCACCAACTGCATCTTCATCTGGATGCTCTCGGGGTTGTCATAGCCGATCCACTGATCGCCCTGGAAGGCATAGGGGGCACCGTTCTCAGCATCGAATACGGTCTCCCAGTTGTTCAAGCAGATCTCGTGATAGCCAAGGAAACCGCTCTCCCGGGTGTAGGGACCAGCGGATCCGGAGCCAATGCACTCGGCTCCGGGCCAGTTCTTAGAGCTGTCCGACATCTGGTAACTGTGGCCATAGAAGCCAATGCCCAGAATCAGTTTCTCAGCAGGGGCACCTACAAAAATAATAGGTTAGTCTCGGAACTACAGAGATTAAGAGATTCTTCTACGCACCATGCGACAGCCAGTAGTCAATGGACTCGGTAACCTCGGGCAGAGGGGCGTTCAGGCCCAGATATCCATCGAGGGCCATGTGGAAGTCGTAGGTCATCACATTTATGAAGGTCAGGTGCTGGGAAATGGCCGGAATGTCGTAGGAAATGCTAGCTGACTTCTCGGAAGCGCCCACAGCAATTCCGAGCTCCAGTCCATACTTATCGAAGCTGTGGATGTATAGCGGCCATAAATCAATCCTTAACTCCCCTTCCGGATCCACTTACGTTTCCTTGATCTCACGCAGCAGGGTCACGAAGTTCACGCGATCTGCGTCGCTGCCTCCACGCTGTCCAGGGTACTCCCAGTCCAGGTCCAGGCCATCGAAGCCATGCTGCTGGATGAAGGCCAGAGTGGTGGAGATGAAGGTGGCTCGCTTGCCAGCATCGGCGGCCATGGCCGAGTACTTTTCAGAGCCCTCGTTCCAGCCACCCACCACAGCCAAGATCTTCAGATTGGGGTTGCGCTGCTTCAGAGCAATGGTCTGGCTAATGAAGCCTATGAAAGGGAGTGCAACCAACTTTAGGAACGGTTGAATCTTCAGAATTGGCAGTACTACTTACCCAGTCCATCGTCCATGTCTAGCCAGGTGTCCAGGGAGGTGAACGCGCCGGCATCGGTGATTCCAAAGAAGGTGTAGCTGATGTGCGTGCACAGGGAGGGATCGATGTCCGAAGGCACAAACTTGCCATCGCCAGGACGGTAGTTGGCCCAGGTGCCCCAATAGCAGTTGATCAGCTCTATAATGAAGGCAAATGTGAATCCGTGGACTAGCCAAGATTATGCAGCCGCTACTCACTTTCGCTGGAGGCCATTTGGCCTAGGCAAAGGCAGAGAGCTGCCAGAGCCCAAATGGAGAATGTCTTCATGGTGCAGTCAGTCGGTTGAAGTTCTCAATAGCTTCGGGCTTACTGAAACGGCGTTTATATAGGCCGATTCCCGGCTAACCCTTATCGCAAGTATTATGAATTATTACACATATTTGTTTACCCGTGCGGCGTTGATAAGTCGCCATTTAGCCTACGAAATCGCAGAAATAGAAAACAAAAGTCTAATATATTGCATCAAGTGAAAACTCCTCAATGGCCCATATCTCACCACTCCACTGAGTTCAATTAGGATTATAAATTTTCAATTTTGGTCGGCATTTTGAGTGCATCTTGAGATTTGGTTGGGATGTGTTCGTGACATACCCCCCTCAAACCTGTAAAGTGTCGTCGACCCGGATGATGACTATTCAAAACGGTTGCCAGCTACTCCTACTCAACGCTCCTCATCAGTTAAGCGTAAATCATATAATCAACTCTTTCTGGGAACGATAATAGGAGTGACACCATTTCTTTCAATGGTAACTACGATTTAGCATGAAAAATGGCTTTAACCGTGACGAGTTCCCTTTGTCGTTAAAAAAAAACAAAATTCTTCGGCACGGAATTCGTAGAAATAGCTTGTATCTATCCTTAATCATTGCAATTACTTAGATAGTAAGTATACTAAGACTAATATAGACAGATAGCGAAATCGAATAACAAATATAAAACGTAAAACACATAATAAGTCGCTGATGTTGGTATCTGGAAAAGCTTTTACAGGGTGATAAAAACCAAATAAAGGACGGTGTAAACATCTTTTCGCTCTCTTTAGAATGCCTTTTGAGATTTTCACTTCCAACCACTAGACAAAAAGTGGCTAGACTCTACATTATTTCCGGCTGGGACATTGAGCAGTACTTTTCCTGGGTGTCCTATGATATAGCCAGTGCACTGGTTTTAATATTATTATTATTATGATTTCCTTGAGCCTTGAGCATAGTGCAGTTTTTGTGGCCTTGCAAGTGATATGATAAATCCTATTAAATTGTTTGACGAAAATGTCGTGGAAAGAAATGTGAACGGTTGCCACTCTGTAATTATATCTTTAAATCGTTTTTGTGAGAAGGCAAACATATTCCTCCAAAGTGTCTATACTTATTTGCGGAATTTATGGTTCTTCTATGGTTTTTACGTAGCTAAGTGTGTCGGTTACTATTTAACCAAGTTTTTTTTAGGTCGAATTCCCCTGAAAGTCTGGCAAAGGCTGTCTTTTTTCTATGCGATCATTTATGATTCACAAAGTTTGCACCTGAAGTAGTACATTGCCCAGAGGAGGTGTTCAGTCTTCGATTGATGTGTATGCTGCTAAGTTCTTACGAAAAATGCTTTCGAATTTCTCCACACTATAACGTACTTTGTCTACTTTCCAAGGCAGAACCAGATAATTCAGTCATTTAAGTTTTTCCCCAGAATAGAAGATTGACTCTGAGCCATTGTGTGAACAGCTCAGCTCTATAGAACCAGAAACCCATTTTCTCCCTGTTATCATTGCAAAAAACCTTGTTGTGAACTCTATTATTTTAATCAAAATGTTTAAAACACATTAAAAGTAATTTGATTAATTGCTCCTTTTACTTTTTCTCATTATAAAAAGGTTCTTAAACCCAGCGCAGCTTCCTGTTGATGGTCTTCAGCAGGGGATAGGTCTCGCCGCAACTTCCGCGGTAGTCGTCCGTCTCCAGGGACCAGATCATGGCTCCACCCAGACCCTTGGACAGGGCGAAGTCCATCTTGTACTGCACGCTGAGGACGTTGTCGAAGCTCACCCACTGGTCGCCAGAGAAGGCATAGGGAGCGGCGTTGTCGTAATCGAACACGGTGTGCCAGTTGTTCTGGCAGATCTCGTTGTAGCCCAGGTAGCCGGTAGAGCCGGTGTAGGAGCCAGCATTTCCCTCGCCACGGCACGGAGCTCCGGGCCAGTTCTGGGAAGAGTCGGACAGCTGGAAGGAGCGTCCATAGGTGCCGACACCAAGGACCAGCTTGCTGGCAGGAGCACCCTGGCCGATCCAGAAGTTAATGGCGTTCTCCACAGCCCACTGGGGGGAGTTGAAGCCGGTCTGGCCATCGGAGGCCATGGCGAAATCGTAGGTCATCACGTTGATGAAGTTCACTTGCTGGGCGATGTTGGCGATCTCGTAGGAGGCGGTGGCAAGCCACTCGCCGGCACCCACGGCGATGCTCAACTCATAGCCGTAGGGAGCGAAGCTAAGGAAAGGAATCCAATTATTATCTGGACCGTCAAGGCTAAACCCATCCCGGACTCACGCTTCCTTCAGCTCGCGCAGCAGGGTCACAAAGTTGGAACGATCGTCCCAGTTGCCGCCTCGCTGGTTGGGGTACTCCCAGTCGAGGTCCAGGCCATCGAATCCATTGTTGCGGATCAGGTTTAGGGCGGAGTTGATGAAGTTCTGGCGCTTGTACCAGTCGCCGGCCATCGAGGAGTAGCGGGTGGAGCCCTCGTTCCAGCCACCGACCACGGCCAGGACCTTCAGGTTGGAGTTCTGCTGCTTCAGACCCACAGCCTTGCTGATGAAGCCGAGGTCGTAGTCCAGCCAGGTGTCCAGGGACAGGATCTCGCCGTTGTCGTTGATTCCGAAGAAGGAGTAGCTCAGGTGGGTGCACAGGCTGCCGTCGATGTTGGAAACATCGAACTTGCCATTGCCACTGCGGTAGTTGGCCCAGGTGCCCCAGTAGCAGTTGACGATGCCTGGAATTGGACGAGGGGGATACAGTGTCAGGGCGGTGCTTTCCAGGCGGAACTCCTTCTCCTGGGCTATACTCACGCTCAGCACCGATCACCTGGCTCAGGCAGAGGACCGCGAGTAATGCCAATAACTTTCCCATTTCGTGAAATGATGATAGAGTCTCGTTCCTTCGGGGTATTTATACCCTTGCCCTCGCGCCTTATCATTATCCTTATCGCTTAGGGCGATAACTCCACTCCACCTGTCTGACAAATTTATTGAGGCTTCGTCGCGTGCTTCTTGTTTTGAATTTTAATATTTATACCGCCCTAGTATCTGTAACTTAGGTTCAGATTCCGGCTATCCATTCTGGAATGTATTATTTATTTTGACCATGCGACCTCTGCCTGATTCATTGACAATCTTTGGGAAAGATTTATTTTGTAATTTGCGTTTATTTTTAGATTTTATAGGGGGTCTTTAAGTGCACTGATAACGTATTCAAGGAGTGAACGAGATTTTCATTGAGTAGAAGTAAATTAATTTGAATGGGCCATAAGCCTGATTCCAATCATA
>JAEIIU010047301.1:1716-14498 GCA_018874675.1 Drosophila baimaii
GGGGAGCGGGTGGGGGAGAAAGGAAAAGCAAAGTGGGAATAAAAGGGGGAGAACGACAAGGGGCAGTCAGAGAGGCTTGTGGCGCGTGACGGTCATTGAAACAATGCGCGGAAAAACGCGTGTAATTAAAACAATAAAAAGCGGCAAGCGACAACGACAACAACAAGCGCCCGGCGGACAACACACAACAGCTACAACAACACCAACACCAACAACAACAACAACAACACCAACACCAACAACTACAGCAACACACAGGCAAAATGTCGAGTTAAGTTTTAATTTTCACAAGTGTGAAAAATACTATTGAAAAAGGCCGCACACATTCGCGAAACAAAAAGCGCGCCTCTGCCAACGAGCCACTTCCGCCCAACAACAACAACAACAACTACAACAATTTCAACAACAACAACAACAACTACAACAATAGCCATAAATAAGAACAACAACTAAAACAGCAGGAACAACAACAACAAACAATTGAAGCGCCAAACCAAACCAACAAAAAAAACAACGAAAAACGAAAAAAGAACTCTTGAAAAACACTGAGAATGAAAAGAATTTTTGCATTTATTTTTTCTTCTCTCTTATTTTTTTTTTTTTTTTGCTAACGAAAAGTGTTAAATTATATGGCCAGCAAGCAGATAATGCTCAGGTGGGGGCATCATCAGTGGGTGGTAGTCGCAAAAAAAAAAAGAGCAAGCAAGCGCAAAGCAGGAAAAAGCAAAGAGCTTTCCCTAAGGCAATCTGCTTTTCATGCTAAAATAGTTTGTCCAGATCGCAATCTAATTGAATGGAGTGTGTCTGTGTGTGTATAAGAGCATTAACATTATTTTTATTTTTAATTCAACATCAAACAGATAATATCGCAAACATCGAATGACAATTAAATGCGAATTTAATGAATTTTAAACAGATGAAAAAGAAAATCCTCCTATGCCACAGCACATTTCCTGCAAATAAAAATAAAATTCAATTGAATGTTTTAGCTGAATTACACATGTATGTATTTGTGTAATAAATAAACACAAAAAAATAAACTAATATCAAACATATAATTGATATACGAATATTAAAACATAATATGGTAAGCTGAAAGGCAAAATAAAATTAAATTTATGGCGAACTTTCCTTTAAACTGCCTCTGCATTTATGGTCACAATTTAGCTGTAACAATAATTGGGCCATAAGTCTAAGTCAAAGGAGGAAAAGACAGAGAGCTGTAGAAGACATTTCCGCCACTCGCAGAGCATCCTTAATTGAGGACAGAAATCGGGGCATCGAAAGGATTGAGTGTGGTGGGAATGGGGAAACACAATGGCTGGCAATCCATTGAAAACCCACGCGATCGTGGCATGTGCCGAAATATGGCAAGAAAAGTGAATGTCTGCCCCGCTTTACACATATATATATATATATATATATTCCCAGCTCTCTGGTGACTCTGGTGACTCTTTTCTAATCCCGAAAACGAAACGAAATTGAAAGCGAAATTTTTTTTTTGCGGCCATTGCAAGTCACTGGGATTCGATGGGATCTCTCCAGCGCGACGATCTCCTCCGCTCCGGGTTCGATTGCGCAATGTCACATCCAAAAAATCGGAAGTGGCCAAATCAATTGCAGTTTGTTTTTATATTTGTACTCGTCGCACTTCTGCTCCGGGGGGGAGTGAAGTAATCAGAGTAAATAAATAGACTCGGGCCGATGAAAGAAATCAGACGAGGCACCCAGAAATGCCAATCATGCGCGCTAATAACAGAAACAACAGCAACGTCGCATCCCAGCAGCGACGGAGGATGACTACGGCGGCGATGATGATGCTGATGATGGGGAGAAGATGGCATCAAAGCAGCAGAAATCAATTTAATGCAGTGCAATCAAAAGTTGAAATTGAAGTGCGGAGTGCGGAAAGCAGCAGAAAAGTTGAAAGTGCTCCAAAACGCAAGCAGGCAGCACAAAAAAAAAAATCTCAAGCAGTTGCCACAACAGATTAGTTGCATAAATCAACAGTTTGCTGCCCCGACAACGACGACGACGAGTGACATAACACAAAGTCCATGAACATAACACCTGAAGATGACGCTGAGGAATTCCAGCAGGGGGCATGACTTTCAGCATTGATTCTCTCTGCAAATAAATGTAAAGCTTTCTTCGGGTCTTTTTGGGCCTTGGAGGGATTTAAAATAAGGGATTGTTCTCAGCTAATGCGAATTTTATGAGCCAATTCTGAATGGCTGAACTATCGTTCTTTATTTTTATTCTTTTATATTACAACCTGATACCTTAATGGTGGTTCTTTGTAATAGCCAAAATGCCATAATCTTTTTCAAATTTACTTAAGATTTATCTTAGCTTCTTGGCGGTTTTTTGTTAGAGCTTAATGTGATTTTAGTTGTCGGGCTTTTTAGTTTTATTCTTCGCTTTGAATCGAATTGTCTTTTGGTCACACTTTTAGTTTTGCAAAATCATACTTTCTGTGCCTTGGAAGATAGAATAATAAATGGGATCATCAGGAGAGGCTTTTTTAAAGAACTATAGATTCTTAACACAAACCACCTTAAACTCTTTTGTTTCAGTTGCCTTTGGTCACATTGCCTTAAGCGAAGTTGGTCACACTTTATGAGTTCTTTCTGCTTTCAATATTTATGGTATTTAACCATCTTTTAATGGTAGCTTCAAGCTGGCCTGATATTTTTTGATGTCTTATTTAGACTTTTTGGCGAAAGGGAAAGGGGATGATGGGTGGTCTGGATGGTGTGAAATGCTGTGGCAGATTTGCATAAATGCTTCATTATATGCCATTATCATATACATATAAAGTTGTGTGTGTGGCGCAGCGAGCACACAACACCTTCACTTTCGGCGATTTGTTGTTTTGTTTAATTTCGTGTTGTGTTTGTCTGAAGTTTTGTGTTCCCTCCCCTGGTTTTTGTGTATATTGTTGTTGTTGTTGTGTCAACAATTTGCTGCTGGACACGACGACGACGACGACGACGAACCCAACAAATTTGGGATATTTCCGGCTGGCCATCATCATCATCGTTTTGTGGCTGGGAATTCGAGCCTGGGAGTGGAAATGGTATTTGTCTTATGTCTCCTTCACTTTGTCGTGGGTATTTTTTTGATTATTTGTGGGTTATTTTTTTGGCAGCTGCTGTGTGCAGGGGGGCACTCCTCAATCTCTCAGCCGCTCTGTTGGCAATGTCCCCAACACACGCGGCAATTAATCATGGACAATCGAGCGGAGGGCGTGGCCCAAGGCGACAACGACGAAACCAATCCGAACTTCAAGCTCAAAACTGGACAACCTCAACATTGTGCGTGTGCTCAGACTAATTACGAGTCAATTAAAGATACAAGTGATCCGAGAGATACTACCCGAGTTACGAGCAACTGAACGGCATTCCAAGCTTTTCAATTTTAGAATTGTCGCCGTGAAAGTTGCTCGACCTTTTGGTTAAAATGTATTTTGATTTTTATTTACTTTTATTTTTGCGGAAATCATTGAGCGACATTTTTTATGGTACCAAATTAACAATTAATCGAATATAAATTAACACACATTTTGGGACTCCTGAATGGAAACTGCGGTGCGGTTAAGCTTTGGGGTTTGGTTCATCATTAACGATATGCTAATTCGCCGGCTGTCGCTGCTGATTTATGCACCGCTTTATATATATATGGTATATATGTGTGTATATATATATTGTATTGGGTCTGAATCATTTCACCAGCGTGAATTCCATCTCGCAACTGAGTCATGATGATGATTTTGTTGGTTTTTTGGGGGGGAATTTTGTTAAATGAATGTGTGTCTTGGGGTATTTATCATTATAGACAGAGAGAGATTCGATTCTACAACTGTTCTTTTCCATAGCTTTTGGAGCTAAGCTAACCCAGTTTGGTCAGAGGTTTCCTTGCTCTTCTTGGCCAATCCATTGATTGATTATGAAAATGCTACACATACGGAATGCGGAAAGCTTATAATCAATGATGTTGATGATGATGATGATGATGGAATGACGACGATGATACATGAACTGTTACGATGTTTATTTATTTTTTTAATAAAACGCTGCAATGGGGCAGAAGAAGCACACGATGATGATGATGATGATGAATGCCAGACGATAGAAACCGTAACCATTATTATTATTTATGATTATTGTTTGCTCTCTCTGTGAGCCTCTGGTTTCGGTTCGATTGGATCGCATCGGATCGGATTGGTATGGCTTTTCTTGGCTTGCCTTGTCTTGGCTTGGCTTGGAGGCGGAGGCGGAAATGGCCAGTTGAACTAGATAATTGAAATTGAAAGAGTCCGGGTCTTGGGGAGAAACATAATAATCACAGATTCAAGTCTGAGCTCTGCAAATAAACTAAAAAGGTAACTACAAAGTTCAGTTCAGGCAAGTGCAGACACCCTAATTAAAGCACTAACTAAGTGAGGAGGTAATTCACCCCTTCTTTTGGTGTTGTTGTTGTTTCTTCTCTCCATAATTATATCCATTCATTTCGGAGATCTGATAACCAGAAAACAAAAAAACCCCATTTGCATAGACCAACGACTCAGGGTCAGATCGCACGGGTAAGATAAGGTGAAACTGGGGAATAGGAGACTGCTTTCAACTGCTTTGCGGCCCTAAATCGGGAATCTGGCGACGGAATTAATGTTGATTTATGGCATCTGGTTGTGAAATGTGTCGGCTAGAAGTCAAACTTGACAAATCGTCGAATTTCCCTGAATTGTTTGCAGCTAGGAAAGTCGATCACTGACCCCAGGGACAACTCAGTATGGTTATAGTACCTATAATATTTATTGTTTTACCAACATTTGTTCGATATCGCTTAGCGTTTGTGTTTTATCTTTATTAAGCGATCGTCTATGAGCTTTTCTCTCCTTGTTTGTTCTGCTTTAAATCGAGGGTTTATGGGGTTATTGATAATTACAACACCGATATCGTTTAATGAACTAAGATAAATGGGAGGGGTTTATCGATTTAAGTTTGTTTCAAGTGTTATTTAAGCTTTAAGTTTAAGTTCTTTGAGTGAATTCTTTTGTAATATTTAGTTTCTGAGACTTTAAGCCAGATTTAAGATAATATTTTATGCTTAAAATAGTTATTGGCAATACCTTTTAGTCATTCCTTAATGGATTTCTGATTTAAATAATTATTTTGGTTTTAGATGAGTTTCTTGGTGACTCAAGGTCTTGTTCGCTGATTTAGTTTTGCACAAAATGGAGACACTACTAATATAATGAAACACAGAATATATATAGTTTGAAGACATCTGTTTTAGTTCTTTGCGAACGCACCTCAGCTGTTCTTATTTTGTGGACTGATTCAATGTCAACATTTTGCCAAAATATAAAAGAAAATTGTCCCTGAATTCGTACTTGGGAATTTTTGGGATTCCTTTACAATAAGAATTATCTTTTTATCATAACCATGAACATCTATTTGGACAAGCTTAGTTTCTTAGTCATATTTGACCCTTAATTAATCCGGAATCTCTCATCTAATTTCCCCCACGTTTAGTCAACTCTTTTTTCCCCGTAATTCTTCGGCAATTCTTTGCAATTCTTAGCAATTCTTTGAAATTCTTGGGTATTTCTTAGCCTTGGAATCAATTCAATTAGCTGGCTTCGAGGAGAAATTGCAATTTGTTGCTCTTGTTTGTGTTGCAAGTGAGTGTTTTTGTTGCAAGTGGTGGCTGTTGTTGTTGCAAGTTACTGTTGTTGTTGTTGATGTTGTTGTTGATGTTGTTGTTGATGTTGTTGTTGATGTTGTTGGTGATGTTGTTGATGTTGCTAGTTGCTAGTTGCTAGTTGCTGTTGTTGAACTTGTTACAGTTCAAATTAACATTTTTATTGAGCGTGGCCGGGCCAGGCCGGGCCGGACCGGATTTTCTTTCTTTCACTCACTCTTCGGGAGTGTTTGGTTTTGTTTTGCTTTGTTTCTTTCTCATTTTTTTTTCTCTCTCTGCATTCGTATCTGTATCTTATTTGGTATCTGTATCTGTGTGCTTTGGAGTGGGACGCGTGCTGCAAAAATGCTGACCGGTGGCCATGTGCTGCTCGAGTGTGTTGCCTTTGGAGAGCGGAGCAGCTGAAACCGGCTTGACACGTTGCCAAAGTCGTCGTCGTCGTTGTTTCAATTCAATACTGTGTGTGAGTCTGTGTGTTGTGTGTGAGTGTGTTGTGTGTATCTGTAGTGTGTGTGTTTTCCAACAAATGCCGTTCGCCGGCGCGTTTTGGTGGCGACTTTTACAGCTCACAAATTGCGTTTGCCTCGTCGTTGCCACCATTAAACTTGAACTTGTCAAGCGATGCGTGGCGTGGATTTCTGGCGGGGATTCGCGAAGCAGCAGCAGGTAACCGATCCCCAAGAGCTTGAGCTTGGGCCAGGCCACACTGACCCTACTCAGGTGTCTTCTTCTCAGGTGTCTCAGGTTGCCCTGCCCGGCCCGGCAAGTTCAATTGAAAACTTTCAAGTGCAATCGAAGGAGGACTGGGCTTTTCGGATACACACACACACACACAAAAACTATTCAAAAACTTTGAATGATTCGTTAGAAACACTGGCCACTTGATTGCCATGCCATGGCGGAGAGTCCTGCAAATGAAGTCCCATTGTAGGTAGCAAAGTTTTCCATTCGACCAACTTTTCGGATAGAGCTCATCGGCGTTGGCCATAGCCTGCAGGAGATTCGGCAGCGTGACACGGGCAGATGGCCTGCAACAGGATCAATTTCCCAAAAAAAAAAAAAACCCTCTTCACTAGGCAGGGGGAGGAAGGGGAAAAACAAATGGGGGGAAAAAATAGAAAGCTATGCAAAAGTTTGCGGAAACTTTACTTTTACGAATGCAAACCAATGCCACAAACAGTCAACAAAACACATTCACAGACATCAAACATGGGCTATGCAGCACTTGCAAAAATAAAGCCATAACTTAGAGTAAAGCCATAACTTAAAGGAGTTGTAAAATTCAAGCTCTTAAAACTGAAAAACTGCTTAAAAGAAAGTAGAAAATGCAGAGAGAAAAGATCGGGAAGTACTTAGAGTATTTTGAAGTGAGAACAAAATATTAATAAATTCATTTCTATTGCAATTAGTTCAAGTTTACATCTTGCATATTCTTCAACCTTTTGGAAATGGCGAAAAATGTTGATTTATCGAAACTGTATACATTTTTGACGATAACGTTGCGATATATGTGCAATAAATCTATATTCTGTTAGATATATAAATTTGTTCCAAAGAAGAACTTAATTTAACTACCATTATGGGTAATAAATAAATAAAGAGGTTATTAAACATTAGGTTTTAAAAATATTTTTAATATAATCCATAAAAACACCATTGTCCCTGAATTCTTACTTGAGAATTTTAAAGATTTCTTAACAATTACAAATAACTTTGCATCATATCCATTTACATAGTTCAAGTTTTAATCTTGCATATTCTTGAATCTTTTGGAAATGGCAAGAAAGTTTGATTTATCGATACTTTATCGATAAGTTGATGCTTTAACGTTGCGATATCTGTGCAAAAAATCGATATTCTGTTTGATATATGTATCAAAATGTTCCAAAGAAGAATTTATCTTATTTATTTCGGATAATTATCGATACTATCAATCAAACGTTTTCTCTCGATATACATCCCTACTTCGTAGAACCATTAACATCTGGAAATATCTATGTTTTCCCTATAGTTTATTCCCAGTGTATTCAACTATGATGACAGACACATAAGCTGCCTTCGTCAGATTCTTGAAAGGCACAGCAGCTTCCTAAAGTCGCTTAAATATTCATACTTCCAATCCCTCGGGGGAGGCAAAGGCAAAAGCAAAGTTTCTTCTTCAAGGAAAATTGCAATTTATGGCTTATGAAATGCACCTATATTCCTCAGACAACAACAAAAATTTGTTAAATGTGAAATGTGAGCCTCAAATGTTTGGCCTCGTCAATCACTGAACTTTGTGTGAGACTAGGTTCAGATGCAGACTTGGTCGTCTTGGTATCGGATTCGGATGCGGATTTCGGGGCGAAAGTTGTGTCAATTTTTGGTCAACGCTTTCGCAGTGACCAAATGCCAAATGAAGAGTTTACAATGTAAAAGTTTGTTTGCGAAACCCGTTGGCGGCGGGACAAAGGCCTTCCCGATCGATGAGAGACTTTCTCAGTCCGATGACCGCAGCGTCGATCGATCGATGGATCGATAGATTGATTAATTGCTCGAAAGCCAAACACAAACCAAACAAAACGAAACTAAACTGTTGCACAGATTACGAGGGAAGCAGCGCACAACAACCCACACATATATCTTTGAACAGAAAATATGTACAAGCTTCACAGCAAACCACAGAGACTCTGCTTGCCTTGCCCTGCTGCTGTCGTCGGGCTTATAGAGATTTCGTATTTATGACAAGTCCGGAGGACGAACCGAAGCCCAATCCACAATCCCCACATGACCCGTGTCCAATGTGCTTATGAATTTGCAATTTCTTCATTTGTTTGCTCATTGCACAGCAGCGTGTGTGTGTGCTGGGAACTGGGATGGAGTTGTAAGTGGTTAGTGCCTGGCTTTGGTAAGGGAGCTACATGTGTAGTTATTAGGCATTACTTGGGATATGTTATATAAATAAAGTCTCTATAAATACAGCCCAGATATACATATGTGATTAACCTCTGTGATTCAGAGCCCTGATTCCATCTCTCAGCCAACCTTTACCCCTTTATCTTGGGTCTTGATTTCTGCTCAGACACCCATTAAATAATTTTTAGTTTGCTTTCCCTTTGACCCTTTCTCCTGCCCATTCTTCGATGCATTTGGCTGCACTCTAATTACATTTCGAGTGTGGCCAGGCAAACTTATCATCATCATCGTCATCGTAATCATGGTCAGTCTGCGCCAGAAGAAGAGGCAACGAAGAAGCACCCTTGACTGTGCACTCAAGCATAAGACTTTGTTTTCTAATTTGGCTTTAACCTTTTTGACCAGCGCAGACAGGGAAAAAAGACCAAAAAAATACATAAAAAAAAACCAAGTAAAAAGGTAAAAAAAAAAACACAGAGGGGGTAATTGAACCGAACCGTAGACACAACCTTGACTTGGCCCCTTGCTTTATTTTGTTGGCCTTTGCAAGTGTGCTGACTTTTTGGGCCTCTTCACAAAGCGAATTCTTTCAACGCAGAGAGATCCCTTTCGATTTTCGTAAAGTTCTTGCTGTTCACAAAAATTCGCACATCATTTGTCATGAATTCGATTAAAGTTTTGCCTGCAATTGCAGCTGAGCAATTTCCCTCCTTTGTGCCGTTCAAGTTTTCGCCGTTTTGTGTGTGCTGTGTGTGCAAGTTGCAAGTTTTCATCGCGTTTGATTGCGTTTTTATTTTGCGCGCTTCTTCTTCTCTTTTAGTTGTTTTTTGTTGTATTTCGTTTTTTATTTTATTTATTTTTTGTTGCCATTCAATTGCAATTTCAATTGGAATTGCGATTAACCGTGAACATTCTTGAGATGCGCATTGAAAGTGTTTATTTAAATTAAGGAAACTTCCAGCTATGGGAGGTAATGGGTTTTGAATAAAAATAATAGAAATGTATTTTTTAAATGTATGCATATGTAAATGTATATATATTTTTTTAAATATATACATTATATACGTATGTTTATTCGATTAAAATATTTCTAAATATGAAGTGTATAAGAATATAGTATGTATTAAATAGAGAAATTTAAATTTTCAGTATTTTATTTCCTTAAAATTAGAATTGTTGCTTATTTAGCTAGCTATTTTGTTTAAATTTGCTTTGATTAAAACTTAAAATTAATCGTTTTATGGCAATACCGATAAATATCGATTTAAAGCTCAACCAAGCTTAACAAAATAATAATCGTATTTTAAAAACATCAATACATATCGATTTAAAGCTTAACAAAGCTTTAAAACAATCATAGTATTGTTTAAATATCGATAAAGATCGATGTAAAGCTAAACAAAGCTTCACAAAAAATAATCGTTTTATAAACATATCGATAAATATCGATTTAATGCTTTATTTAAATATTTGGTTGAGGTTTTATTGAAAACATTTCATTGTTAAAGAGCGTACGATTGCAAAATTTTATATTTTTTCAATTCACCTTAAAAAATTGGAATTAATTATTGATACAATTTTAATTTTGATTAATAATGCAGATTTATAAATCTAATAAAAAGTAACGAATTGCAATTTTTACTTTTTAGCTTAGTTATGTTTATTACACCATATAATTATAATTATAATTTAATTTAGATTTTTTCAACGCAGTCAAATAGTTAATATTGTACACATTTCAGTTTCCGAACGTTAATTTCCTTTATTGTTTTTTTTAATATACTTTATGAGAGGTCTTTATTAATTTCCTTCCACTAAACAAAAAAAAAAATTAAAGGTAAGATAAGTACTGAAGAGGCTTCTTGTCTAGAAACAGAATCAATTGCCAGCAGCAAAAAGCCTCATCTGTCCCCCGCAACATATATTTACCAATAAAGGCTTATTTCAATTAAACACAGAATCAATTGAACAATTTACAACAGAACTTAAGCAAGTTTATTTACACTCAACAAACTATTAGTTATAATTAAACTAGAGAGAGGGCGAGTTGAAAACTTTTATTTAACTACCAAATAGCCGGGGTGTCTTGCTGGTCATTTATTAATGGCTGGCTGGTAAAATTAGGTAAATGGTTAAGACTGATTGAGGCGGCGGAGGATGAAGGATGGAGGATGGGGCCTGAAAGTCAAAGTTTTTGCCGGTGGCCTAACTTTTCTATTTATTTTATTTATTTTCTGTACAAAAAAGGGATGTTGTGGGGGGGCGGGGTAAATCCCCAAAACATTTCCTGGGTTTTTGCAAGGAACCTAAGCTAGCTGCTGCTCTCCCTGCAATTGACCGCACAATAAAATTCACGGAGCATTTCGCCAGGGAATTCGAGTGAGAAAGGGAGGAGAGTCGGAGTCGGGCAAGGCTTCTTCTTCAGTCGTCGTTTCTTGTCGTCGAGTTTTAATTTGTTTTAAAAACTTTTTGATTGTTTCTACTGCTGTTGCTGTTGCTGCTGCTGCTGCTCCTGTTGTGGTTGCATGCAAATGCTGCTGCAGCTTCTTCCGCTGCTTTGGGCATTCATTTGCAGTGGCTTGATTAAATTGTCTCTCGCCTCTCGCTGTTTAAAGTTTTTAATTTCATTTTATTGACACTCCACACATACTACTGGGAGTTGGCTTAAAGCCTTTGTTGCTGCTGCTGCTGCTGTCCGACAGCTTTCTGACCCGCACAAAGGCAACAATTTTGCGGCCAGGAGTGGCCACAAGGCAGGAACCAAGGAGCAGCAGCCTGGCAGCGGCAGCTGTCATTACAATTTCCGCACACGCATATCAAAGGACAAGTCTCTGGATATTGCTCCACCTGTGTGCCCTCTTTCTCTCTGTGTGTGCAACTCCCTCGAAAGATTAACTTGTGACGTCCATGAAAACGTTCATTTGAATGCGGCACGTGGCAACGTGCTGTTTGCCCCACACACAGCACGGCACAGCGCAGATGTTGCAGCCAGACACTGGACACTGGCCACTGGCCACTGGACACTGGTATGTGCAAACGTGCTAGAAATGGCATTAGAGCACTGCACTGCAAGAAATATTATGCATGTATATGCTTAACTGCCTCTGCTAGCGCTGGCATTCTAATTTATTTATGTTAATGCAATAAAAACACTCAATTTGCTGCACACTCGAAATGTTTTTCATGTTGCAACAGCGGCAGCAACAGCGGCAGCGTTATCGCAGCAGCAACACGACCAGAGAGAGAGAGAGCTAACCTTGTTATTGTTATTTAATTTCCCTTTTTTCCATTCTTGTATTTTTTTTTTTTTTGTATTTATTCCATATTCTACTTTTTTTTGTTACATTTGCCGCCGTTGCCTGGGTTGTCAGATATTGTTGCTGCCTGGGCCCTGGCTGCTGCCTGTTGGCTGTTGGCTGTTGCTGCTGGCCGCATGATTTATGGCGTTGGCGGCAGTTTTTCAGCTTTTCTGCCAATTCTCCACCTCTGGGGTTTACTTTTTTGCTGCTGCACTGTGTCGTTTAGGCCAAGAAATTGTGTCTAAATGCGGTCTAGGTAGAAGTAAGAGAGGAACTTTCCTAAGGCAAGTTTTTTAGGAGTCTTGAAAGTGTTTTTCTGTATTTTGCTTTTGTTAAACAAAGTTTAAAATATATGTATTATTTTGTTATTATTATTTTAAGCCTAGGTGGGCAGGCAATGGCTTCTTAGGCTCCCTCTTATGTAATCTGTAAATTCTTACTAAAACAATGCCACTAAAAAGTGACGTCACAGAGTTGGAATACTTGGAGTATTCAAAAACAAAAAGCGTGGGTTACACGACACACAAGAAGATCAATTGCTTCCACTGACTGTGTGGCTCATGACTCTTTCCATTATATTAAATATATAGAAATATTTAACACATATTTTATTTTTTATTTAATTATTTTAACTACCTTTCGTGCCACTGTGCCGCTTTTGACTTATTTTTTCTTGTACATTTATTATGACTGTTGTAATGTCTTGTTCATAGACTGCGCCCACTCTTGTAGTTCATATTAAGTCTCCCCCCTTTCCTCCTGGCCAGCCACGCCCCCTTTTCGAGTGCGTCATTTGCATTTGTCATATAAAAAAAAAATAAAAACAAGTAAGAAAAGCTAACTTCGGGCGGAACCGAAGTTTATATACCCTTGCAGATAATT